>VDFB02331117.1:117793-136971 GCA_007258455.2 Sequoia sempervirens
ATATACATATATACATAGCATATTAGCCAGTGTAGACATGAACCCGCGATTTTGTTTTAATAAATTGAAGTGTAGTTGGCATCCATGCATGGCAGAGAAAACATTAATTGCATTGTTAATGGTGGCTAACATAGAAGTTGACATTAATGAATTATGATGTTAAATCTGTAACTGAACAAAGATTAACCCATAAAAGCACCCAATGATAGGGAGCAAAAAATGTAGGAACTTACAAAAGTCTCCTTTTTTGGTTCCAACACAATAGCTATAAACCCTCTCAAGAGACACATTTTATCTTGATTCAATGCTCCAAGCAAATGAATGAACGACACAAATAATCCTTTGCTTGACATACTCAAAACTCAACACCATAATCCATTGGCATGATTGTGGTTGCAGGCATATGGCTTAACTCCAATTTGTTGTGAACAATTTTTGGCTTGTACTGACCTTAGCCAAGTCAGGATGTTTGTTGTGTTTTCTTTAGATCTTAGAAGATCTTGTTTGTGTGGAAAGTTGGTCACTAGGACTTAGGACATCCTAGTTTGATCAAGGTTGTTAAATATTGCTTTGTTTAGCTTAAGACAACATATGTTAGGATATGAAGCATTAAGTGTGTGCTAAACACATCCTCATTGGTAGAAGATGCTAATGGACAGTTAGGGAGGTGTTTGATTTGGAATCAAGGAGTTGGAGATCCTAAAATGAAGGGTGGTGGTGAAGTTGCAAGGATATTGCAAAATTGCATGCAACCTAACTGTTGGATTCCCTTAAAATCAGGGATGTGGAGTCGAGCAACTCCCCTTTAATCATGGTAAAGGCATCAAAAAAGGTGAATGGCTCATAGTTACCAGTTAGTGATCATTGTAATCGAATTTTGGTGTGTGGAATACAAGACAGTTAGCAGATTTCTGTATTTTCTGTGTTTTTGCTTGAAAATCTCGTGTGTTTTTGAGACAGTGATATCAAATACTTGGTGTATACTGTGTTATCATTGTATTTGTGTTCTTAGCATAGGTTAGAGCATATTTCATTTGGTAATTAGGTAGCTTAGAGCAGAGTTGTTGTTTTGAGTGCATAGATTAGAGTGTAGAGAGTTATAGTTGTTGTTTCTGAGCAGTGAATCTTTTCATGGCTCCCCCATAAACACTGACCACGGGTTTTCCCTAAAATTGGTGGAATATGGAGTGGGAGCCAGACCATTGTACATATTTAATAGTAGGAAATCAAAAGAGCCAAGCAATGATTTTTAATTTCAAACCCTAGGCGAGTTGTGTCTGCCCGGTTAGAGGTTTGAGTGAGTAAAAGCTAAGAACTTAGGCAGGGGAATAGACTTTTGTACGGAATCCATATGGTCTCAGAGAGGATTTACTCACATTTTAACAGGTTGAAAGGGTTGAGGCTTCAATCAATCCTTTGGAAGGAGATTTGCATCAAAGAACAGGGAAACCCTAGATATTAGGTCAATTAGCCCTCCTATCCAAGATTATAGGAATCACCTGTACGGTACTGACAGAGACTTGACAACCTATGCAAGATTTAAAAGCCTGAAAAGGGTGTCAGGAAATGTGTTTTTTTTGCTAAGTTGTGTGGAGAATTTGGGCAGAAAAATCCAAAGAGTGACTGGTAAGGGCTAGTAGAAACTAGGCCACTTCAAGGCAAAAGCTTGAGATCGGTAGGAGTGAAGACAGTGGAACCTCCAAGATGAATTCAAATGAAGTTGAAATGCAAGGAGACAGTGTTTCTAACTCCCCTGTAAAGAGTTCAAGTTAGGTAATGAAATTGGCATCTAGACCTTTCTAGGTGTTGGAAGAAGAGAGCAGTTCAAAGAGTGTTGAATCCTCCAAGGTGAAGCACAAGGAGAGTAACTCTTGTGACAGAGTTAGAGAAGGGCTTAGTTAATGATCTAAGTCAGTTTAGAACCTTGAAGCCATCAGGTTCTTGAGTGAAGACAGAGGGAAAGGTCTTCTAGTTGGAGTGCAAGCACATCTTGGAAATTAGAATACGCAGTGCACTTAAATCTATTCACAATAAATGAAAATTGGATCTAAATAAATGAAAAATATGATCGCACACTCAAGAACCTTTTGCTTGACAACCATAAAACTTAACACCATAATCCATTCATAGTGGCTACACTTGAGATCTATATATACTCTATACATACATATATATATAAGCATACATATATACATACACACATATATATATACATACATATATACATATACATACATACATATACATACATACATACATACATACATACATACATACATACATACATACATACATATATACATATATATATACACATGTATATATATAGACTCAAAACTCAACACCATAATCCATTAATGATGAATGCACTTGAATCCATTCACAATAAATGAAAATCAGATCTAAATAAATGCAAAATGTGGTCGTACACACAAGAGCCTTTTTCTTGACAACCATAAAACTTAACGCCATAATCCATTAATAGTGACTACACTTGAATCTATTTACAATAAGTGAAAATTAGATCCAAATAAAAGCCAAATGTGGTCATACACACAAGGCACATGAACTACTATTGACAACACCATGTGTCCACAGAAATGCTTACAGCAAGGAAACGTGTATAGCAACAAATCATTATGAATTGATAAATTTTTGCTTCATTGATCCCAAGAATAAATTGCAATTGGAAAAATACAAAACCAAGAACAAAATATCAACTACCAATGAGAAAATTACAAAAAAATAGCACAATATTCATTTTAATAGTTCCAAATACGTGCATCTTCAACAAAAGTCTTATCTGTTCAAGATATCCATGGTGTACATGCATCAAAACATCCTCAATACATCAGATATATCTTGAATAGATAGACATATTTCAATGTTTATCGCGGTTTCATGAACACACAACAACATATCATTTGTAATTAGGAAAATTCAAAACCAGGAACAAAATATCAATTGCGAATGAGAAAATTGCAAAAAAATAACAAAAACTTCATTTTAATAGTTTCAAATACACATCTTCAACAAAAGTCTTATCTATTCAAGACATGCATGATGTACATGCATCAAAACATCCATAGTACATCAGACATATATTGGACAGATAGACATCTTTCAATTTCGATCACTGATTCATGAACACACAATTAATTTGGATTGAAAAAATACAAAACCATGACTAAAATATCAAAAGTCAATGAGGAAATTGAAAAAATAGAGATTAACCCATAAAAACACTCATCAATAAGGAAAAACAGAGATTAAACCATTGCAAAAATGTTAAAAACTATGAAATCACAATGTAAAAGATATAGGAACTTACAGACGACTCCTTTTCCACTTACAATACCATAGATATAAACCATCTTAACACACACAAATTTCACCCTCATCAAACAACCTGAGAAAATGAAGAAATTGCTTGACAGACTTAAAACTTCACACCATAAGCCATTAATGGCACCCGCACTTTAGTCTATTCACGATAAATGAAAATTAGCAAATAGTAAATGCACAATTCCCTCGTTAAAATGCCATGCATTGAGAAACACTGGGTGCAAAGACACAACTATATCAAAGAACATTACAAATTCATGAAATATTTCCAATAGCAACAAAACATTAGGAATTGGTTAAATTAATTAGAATAATTAAATTAATTACAAAAATGCAAAACCATGAGGAAAATGCCAACACCCACTGAGAAAATTGCAAAGAAAAGGCCAAAATTGTCTTTTAATAAAATAATCCTAGAAACATTAGCATAGGGAATAATAAACATTAGCAACACGATTTTTGAGGAATGCATTAATAGGTATGAGTGTAGTGAAAAATATAGTCTCCCACCTTAAAAGGCAGGGTCTAACTACACAAGAGCTTTCAAACGATGCACACATATTTGTTACAACATGCATACCAATAGGATAGTTATAAACCCTCCCAAGCACCACATATTTTACACCAACAGATTTTGCACTTATCTAGGCCTAAATTTCATTTAATAGATTGAAGTGTTGTTGGCATGCATGAGTGATAGACAAAAGATTAGTTGCATTGTTAATGGTGGCCAAGAGAGAACTCGACATTTATGAATTATGGTGTTAAGTCTTTAACTTAACAATATATATGAACCCATAAAAACACTCAATGATAAGGAATGACAAAGATTAACCCATTAGAGGGACATAAAAAAAACATGAAATGACAGTGTAAAAGATATAGGAACTTTCAAACATGTCTTTTTTTGACAAATTGTTTGATAAGGGCCATATCTGTGTCTGTCATCAACCTTAAAACTTGACACCACAATCCATTAATCAATGAAAATTAGGGAGTAACAAATGCTAAATGTCCTCATTAAAATTCTGTGCATCGACAGAAACACTCGGTACGAAGACATGACTATATCAAAGAACATTACAAACCCATGAAATATTTCCAATACAGACAAAATATTGCCAATTGACGAAATGATTTTACATGGAGACATTTTGCACCTATTTAGACCTAATTTTCATTTCCATTTAGTAGATTGAAGTGCACTGGCATGCATGCATGTAGAGAAAAGATTAGTTCCATTCTTAATCATGGCCAACAGAGAACTTGACATTAATGAATTATGGTGTTAAGTCTTTAACTCGACAACAAAGATTAACCCATAAAAGCACTCAAAGATAGTGAATAATAGATATTAACCCATAAAATGCAAAGAATAACAAACAATAGACATTAACCCATAAAATGCACAAATGTAAAAAACTATGAAATGACACTGTAAAAGATATAGGAACTTACAAATGCCTTGTTTTTCGCTTCCAATATGATAGACATAAACCCTCTCAACAAACACAGATTAGAATGCAAAAATGATAGTGTAAAAGATATAGGAAATTACAAACGCCTCCTTTGTAACTTCCAATATGATAAATATAAACTCTCTCAATAAAAAAAGATTTCACCCTCATTAAACAATCCGAGCAAATGAATAAACAACACAAATAACCCTTTGCTCGACAAACTTAAAACTTCACACCATAAGCCATTAATGATGCCTACACTTCAGTCTCATATTTCCCATACAAACAAAACATTAACAGTTGATGCAATGATTTCATATAGAGACATTTTGCACTTATTTAGACTTAATTTTCATTTCCATTTAATAGATTGAAGTGCAGTTGGCATGCATGTGTGTAGAGAAAAGATTAGTACCATTCTTAATCGTGGCCAACAGAGAAGTCAACATTAATGAATTGTGGTGTTAAGTATTTAACTCGACGACAGAGTCTAACCCATAAAAGAATTCAAATATAGGGAAGAATAAACATTAACCCATAAAATGTAGAGAAGAACAAACAATAGACATTAACCCATAAAATGTAGAGATGTAAAAAACTATAAAATAACACTGTGAAAGATATAGGAACTTACAAACACCTTGTTTTTTGGTTCCAATACAATAGACACAAACCCTCTCAATAGACACATATTTTAACCTCATCAAACAATCAAAGCAAATGAATAAACAACACAAATAATCCTTTGCTCGACAGGCTTAAAACTTCATACCATAAGCCATTAATGACGCTTGCACTTCAGTCTAATATTTCCAATAAGAACAAAACATTATGAATTGACGAAATGATTTTATACCGAGACATTTTGTACTTATTTAGACCTAATTTTCATTTTCATTTAATAGATTCAAGTGTAGTTGGCATGCATGCATGTAGAAAAAAGACTAGTTCCATTCTTAATCGTGGCCAACAAAGAAGTTGACATTATTGAATTATGGTGTTAAGTATTTAACTCAACAATAGAGACTAACCAATAAAAACACTAGGGAAGAGCAAATATTAACCCATAAAATGTAGAGAACAACAAACAATAGACATTAACCCATAAAATGCACAGATGTAAAAAACTATAAAATGACACTGTAAAAGATATAGGAACTTACAAACACCTCATTTTTCACTTCCAATACGATAGACATAAACCATCTCAATAGACACTGATTTCACCCTCATCAAACAATATGAGCAAATGAATAAACAATGCAAAAATGACAATGTAAAAGATATAGGAACTTGCAAATGCCTCCTTTGTCGCTTCCAACACGATAGATGCAAACCCTCTCAATAGACACAAATTTCACCCTCATCAAACAATTTGAGAAAATGAATAAAAAACACAAATAATCCTTTGCTTGACATACTTAAAACTTCACACCGTAAGCCATTAATGACGCTGCACTTTAGTCTATTCACAATTAATGAAAATGAGCAAATAGTAAATGCACAATGTCCTCGTTAAAATGTCACACGTCAATAGAAACACTGGGTGTGAAGACATGACTATATCAAAGAACATTACAAAGTCATGAAATATTTCCAATAGCAACAAAACATTAGGAATTGGTTAAATTAATTAGAATAATTAAATTAATTACAAAAACACAAAACCACGAGGAAAATGCCAATAACCAATGAGAAAACTACAAAGAAAAGGCCAAATTTTCCTTTTAATAAAATAATCCTGGAAACATTAGCATAGAGAATAATAAGCATTACCAACACGATTTATGAGAAATGCTTAATAGGCATGAGCACAGTGAAAACCTTAGTCTCCTGCCATAAAAGGCAGGGACTAATAATCTATATAATCTAGTTTAGATGTGTCCTTTCCAAATTGTTCATTTTTTAATAAATTCATTTATATTTAACTTATCATAATAATGTAATATTATTAACATAGTAACAAATTATTATATAATTATTATTATATTAATAATTATAGATATCAGAAATTGTCTTTTATTAGTAACATTTTTATCACTAATCATTGTCCTATTCAAATGATTAAATAATGTTTAATTCTTTAATTATTATCTAATTTCATATTTTTTATGTCGTTAATTATAATTTTTTCTCTAAATTAATTAAATAATAATTATTAGTTATTTAATTATCATTCATCCACTTTCTAAATTAAATAATTACTTTAATTATTTAATTACCCTATATTCTCTCAACATTATCCACTTGTCAATAATAAATAAATTTAATTATTTATTTATTTAATCCCCACTTGCACGTTCATTTAATAATTATTTTTTTAATCTCATGCATTTTCAACCTCTTTCTTGATTGAGACTTTCTCTCAATCCACTAACTAATCAATTTTAGACGATTGGCTAATCAATTTAGTCCTCTCTCACCTAGTCTAAGTTAACGGATCAATCAAATCCTTTAATTACTTCATACAAACAGTTAATTGAAATCTTGCAACCAATTGCAGTTAGTTAAATTTTCAATCAATTTTTCTCATGGAATCTCCACCCTTGATCTCTTTAGTTCATCTTTCAATCTTGATCATCCATTCAAATTAGTATTTTCGATAAAAGAGACCTTCCTCTTCATTTGAAGGCTAACCATGAAACTCCAACATTTTGCATTCATTATCATATTCATTTCAATTGAGCTTAAGGAATATAGTGCACACCAAATCTAAGAGCAAAGGAAAAACAAAGAAGAATAATGGAGATGAATCAAGAATGGGATAGGAAGGAACGTATATATTGCATTGATTTATTGTCTTCTATGTTGTATTGTGCTTCATTGTTTGATTAGATTAGGGTTTTCTTGAATTATAATAGTTAGCGATTGCTATTTTTGATTCATGTTACTTTTTCCATTCAACAAAATGGTGAACCCCACGTGAAACTATTGAATTTTTGTGAAAATTTTGAAGAATTTTGAGTTACAGGTTTGCCACCACAATTGTTCTATTCATGCACCACATCTAAAGGATTTGGTGGTGTATTTGTATGCAGAATACTGCATCGATGATTATGTGACACATGCATAGTTTTTCATGCCACATCTATCACACTCTACATCGCATTTGACTGTGTTTTAAATTTTTTATGTTCTGCTAACAATTGTTGTTTTTACTCATTACATTAGATTGACAACTTTTTATCTGATATCCTAACATTGCAATTATACTTTCTAGTTTATTTGTTTCTATGTATTTTTTCAATTTGTGTATTTTAAGGTTCTATCACATGGTTGATTTTCTGCACTGCAGTCGTCCCGATTCTACATCGCAATCATCATATTTTTGTACCACAATCATTTGAAATTTAAGTCGCATTCATCCTATTCTTGCACCACATTTGTTAGAGAGGTATAAATTGATTTTTTAGATTCTATTTATGATTTGCATTCTGACTTTGATAGGTTACACTTTTGGGTTACTAATATTTTTTGTCATATTTGTGGCAATCATTGGGAAAAGATCTACTATGAAACTGCTTTTCATTATAGCTCACTGATAAAGACACTTTTTGAATAACTAATGAGTTTAATGTAGGTTGACATGTTGAAGACTATAAACTAAAACATTGTGGGGTAAACCCACAAAAGTGGTTTACAATTCAAATGAGGAAGGAAAACTTGTAAAAAATGACTCTATGCCAAAAATTTTCATTTTGGGGTTTGTTCATGTACGGACAAAAATCGGCCAAAAAAATAAATGGAAACCCCTTTATGGAAGGGGGTTCAAATGAACTAGGGTTTGAATGAACCCTGGTTCGCTTGAACCCCCCCTTTCCCTAATTTTTGATCTTGTTCACAAAAAAAATTATTTTTTTTGCACTTCAGAGCTTAGTTTGAAGATGAAAATGGCTGATACTTCACAGAACCAACTGGAATCAAGTAGTCCTCAGAATGAGCTATCCAACGAATATAATTTTAATATGTTTTGGTTTTATTATGTATTTGTTTTTTTTAGTTTTATTAAACATAGGTTTTTCACTGAAAATCAAGCTCTTTGTTCTGCACGTGGAAAAATAGCAGATTATCAAATTTTTTTTTGAAAAATATGAGTGCACCAGATATTTAAGTCCTTGATCCAACAAAATAAATTAAAATTTGATACATATAAAAAAATTTACGTTATACAGTTGCGCTATGTCTAAACTGTAATTGGTTTGACTTTGAAACTTGATTAAAGAAAAAATATTCAATAAAAAACTATCTAACCAAGTGGAAGCACTAGATATCGAAGTTACAAATCTAAATTTGAAAGAATTAGAATTTTATCTTTCATGAAAAAAAAATTATGTGTTATACGGTGAGCGTCACCTTTTAAAAATGTTGTTTTATGAAAAAACTAGTTTTCGAGGGAGATGGAAAAAGGAGTGCAATTTAATTCCAAAATTTTTGAAAAAAATATATTTAAAATCTACATAATTTTTTTTATGAAACTCTAGTTTGCATCATCTTCAAATTCCTCACGGTTTAGTCGCTATAGGTGCCCAAAATTAAAGATTTAGTTAAAAAAATTATTTCAGTGTCCAATTTGACCAAAAATTGTAAACCAATATTGTGGGATCACCATGTGTCTTTATTTTTCTAGAGTAAAAAACTTATATTTGGTCTTTAAAAGAATGATTATATTTCGTGTTTGGTAAAATTGTGATGTGTATGCTCTTTCCTCGCACCTTATATGATCTTGAGAATCAAAAACGTTGCTTGTTTGCATTCTTGTTGTCTACCTAAGGTGTAGTGTTAGTGTATGCTCTCCCCTTACAACACCAAAGAATTATCTTGGGGATCAAAAGTTGCACTATAATTGTTTAATTCAATAATGATCCTTTCCTGGGGGCCTCATCACCTTGTGTTCTAATCTCAAGCACATTTCTTGGAGGCCTATATAAAGGGGGGAGAGAAAAAGTTGTATCTCAAGGAAAGCTAGCATTGTTAGAATCCAAGCCCCATGACCCTTAGTCCACTAAGATAGGGAGGTGATGAGTAGAGAGGAGACCTCTCTCGAATTAGGCTATTACAAACGAGCTTTTTTTTCATAGTAGACCCCTACTGCACACCTTATTTTAGAAGCCTAAGAGCCATTCAACTATGATTTGTCTATGGTCTAAGGTACAATAATCAATGCTCGAAGCTACTCAACATGTCCTCCCTTGAGATGAGATAGAAATATTTGAGTTGGTTATTTATAATCTCTTAGAGAAAGAAATAAGGTGAACATGTGTCATATTAGGCTTGTGTCACTAGGCATCTAGCTATCTACTCTGGTACAAAAAGGTGTTTCTATATGATTCAGTGGACTATTTATCAATTAATTTTGTGAGGTGGGTCTATAGTAAGTTTACATACCTATTTGATTAGCTAAGTCGTGCTTGTTTTCAATTGTTTTTGGTCTATTCTTACCAATGATACCACTTGGCCTTAAGGCCTAAACCTTGTTACCAAGAGTTGAAGAGTCATAGCTATCTTACTATCTTTTGTGTTTTATTAGTGTCTTCTATCCAAATTTTGGAAGAAATCCAACACGTATAGTCACTTAGAAAAAAACTAGATTTTAAGAAAAGAGATAAAGCACTGCATCTATTAACCTATATGCCGAATCTATATTTTGCAACACAATTATAGAATTTGTGTGATGCATCTGCTAATTTCTATGATGCATTTGTCTTTCTGTACTGTAACTATCTTTTTGAACTACAATTGTTGTACTCTTGTTATGAAACCGTGTTAAAAAACCTTAGAAAGTTAGAGCACCGCATTTGTCCAAGTCTGCACCGCAATTGTTATTGTTACGTAATTGTTGAGTTCTGTAACACATGTGTTACAGTTTTGTGACGCAATTATTATTTTTTGTACCACATCTATGTCTATTTTGTATCACATATGTTTATTCTCTGATGCATCTATTTAAATAGATAAATTAAGGTTTATTTTAGAAAGTACAAAACTTAGAACTGATTTTGCACAATTACTTGAAACAAAAATAAAGACTTTTTTCTAGTTTTAGTCTTACATTTTTAGCTTTTCCAGCTTTACTTAGCTTAATCTACATCACTAGATTAAACTCATCATCCCACATTATATATTTTTTTTCATCTTTACATCTTGAAATTAGGAAACAAACCAGATTATTGATCAACCCATAGTTACCTTTTGAACATTTTAAACCTCATTATTTTCCCATTATCTCACCAGCAAGTAGGACCTTTTACTCACGATTCTAGTTAAGGTTCAACTTCTTATCAAACCACCATCTAATCAGTTATCCTTCTTGAGGTTTACATATTTCATTTGATCACATTAGTCCTTCAAAATTTGTCATGTATCCCTTTTTCAAAATCAAAGTCAAAAAATCTAAAATCATAAGAATTTGCAAAAATAATCTGAAATCACTCCAACCTTCTTATTTGAGTTATTCCCACAATTAAGTTTCAATTTGGCAGAAGAAATTTGTTGGATGCCCAAGTTCTCCATCCCAGACTACTTTCTTGTCATTTCCTCATTATCTTCTTTTCTTGCAAATAGAGGGTTATTCTCCCTTTCTACATGATCTGCTTCCTCCAACAATTCGTGTAGAAGAGATTGCTTTTTTAAATCCAATTCTGTGCTAGGGACTTTCTCTGAATCTATTTTTTCAAATTGTTCTCTTGAAATTCCTAAAAGCTCACATACTCTGTCTATTTTTCGAGAAATGCTTGTCATACTTCTCTGTATTTTTCTCCTCCAACTCCACATTGTTGTCAATGGTCTCGACACTGATTGGGTGATTGGGTATCTGATCTGCATTCTCTCCTCCTTCTATCCCCTATTCACATAAGACCTACTCCTTTCCACATTCTGGAAACTCGAGTGATTCACTATCTGGGTCAAAGCCTTTTGGGGAAGTGCCAACATTCGACAATTCTTCTAGTTGTTGACTGATGTCTTTTGAAGGACTTTAGCTTCTTCCAGTAATTGGATTAGTTCCTCTTCTGTTTGCATTTTTGAAATAGGGTTCATAGGAGGAGGAGGGATTGAATCACACTCCTCCCTTAAATGAGGATTGTTGTTAATTAGTTTCCTTGTTGTGGGACTGTCCCCATCAGCCTGCGGGTCCACAGGAAACAATTCTGCCGAGCCTACACAAACTCTTGGTTGTGCAGCCCCTTGTACTAGCTCCTCCCCTTCCTTTAGGCTCTTCGAATTGGAGATCTCCTCATGTTAGCATGTATCCCTTACTTCATTCCCCAAACTTCATCTATGGATCTCCTAAAGAGAAATTTCCTGATATTCTGTCCCAATATCATCACCACTCTTTGGTACCAACTACCAAAAGCCAATAGTATTTCCAGCTCTCTGTAAATCGTAACATCCACATCAATTTCAACAAAGACGTTCAACTCTGAACCCTCCTTATCATTGAGAAAGTCTTCATATATCCCCATACACGAGCTTAATGCATCCCCAATCTTAACTAGGGCATCCACGCTCCAGTACTCCATTGGTAGACCCTCTAGTTTGATCCATGTCAGAATTTCCTTATGGCATACTTCTAGGGATAAAAATTAAGGATCCAATTTAAGCAATGAAAATTGGATCCATTGAAAAACAGGGGATCTCCGTGAAGGATTTCATGTTTTAAGTTCAAATCAAGGCATTCAATGAGAAAGAAGGAATTCGGGAGCGGACGAATACTTACTCTACCCCTGAAAGATCGTTTCCACCAATCCATGATCTCCTTCTTAGGGCATCCTCTGCCACACCACTTTGTTAGTAAAGCCCTATCCCTCTGCAGATCCACCAATAGGGCTATGATTTCCGAGGGGAACACAATGAGCTTGTTGCCTCTCGGCCTCAAAATATCTTGCATACTAATATTCCTCTTTGCAACTCTGAACTGCCTCTGCCTCTCAAACCCTTTATTGTCCTTGATCCCAAGCTTTTGTGGATTAGATTGCCCTGAAGATCGTTGCTAATCCTTCTGTCCATTCCTTCCACCTCCAAGCGGTATAAAATTGGCACCCATGGAAAAGGCGGGAAACCTTACAAAATGCTCCCCCTGCTTGTTTGAAGGTTGTTAACCCGTCGAGAGATTATGCTTATTTGCAATTTCCTCTCCCTTCCTACCCTTCTTTCGCCATTATGCGCTTGACAGTTTTTTTAATTGAAATAAATTTTCTATTTTTTTAGCAGCCTTAATAAAAGAACCATATTTTTTAGAATTATTGTACCAAGAATCTTTTTAAGACTCAAGACTCACATTTTTATTTTTTGTTATTTTAATATGTTTTTTTATCATTATGTTAAAATAAGGAATCATAATGACTGAAGTAGAATTAAAAATATACTACAATTATATATTATATTATTTTGTAAATAAGAAATAACATATATAAAAAATAAAAATTATGAAATGAAGAAGGAGAAAACTCAATAATTCATAGGATCAACAACTGCCAGCTTGCAGAACTTTATAGCTAGTCTACTAACTCCTGATTTTATTATATTTTCATTCTACCTAGCAAGTTCTTCAAAACCTCTAAAGAAATGAGTTACATGTATGAAAGAATAAAGGTTAGAAATAATTAACAAAAAGAGCACAACAATGATATACCATAAATTTAGCCTTGCCACCTCACATAAACAAAATAACTCTCATTTGTTGAAGATTTGTATCACTATCACCAATCCACTTAACATGGCTACAAATATCACAAAGCAGGCCAGAGACTCATATGCTATCCTGAACTTCGTTACATTAGAACTGGTAAACAAATTGGTTGATGTCAACTTGCCTCTAGTTCTTATATCAATAATGTCAGGCTTTAGTCAAGCAACAACCAAAATGATAGCGCCTTTGCTACAAGGTCTTTGGCAAGTGACTTCCCTAAATTTTTTGCACAAATTGTGTCGTGTTGTTGAAGATGTCGATAATAAACATGCAAAGCTTGCAATGAAAGTATGAAAACCTACCATCTGCACTTATTAGCATTCAAGTTCACAGGATAAGATATTAATGCATCTACAAAATATCTGTCACATTGTTTTTGCACACGACTATACTAAATTTTGTAGATGGTTGGCCACATCAATCACTTTCGAGAGTGGACAAGTTCTTGAAGATCACCAAATTGGAGAATTGAAAAGTCAATATTAGTGAGGAAGAGTTTGGAGGAGCGGAAACCAATAGTGCCAGGGAAAGCAGCAAAAAGGGGAAAAAACTACTAAAAAAAATAGTGAAAAATGATGAACGGTTGAGATACATTCAATCATCTTGCATGCCTTGTCTGTGAGTCTACACTGTGAATAGAAAAAATGAATTTGGAAAAGCTCAATGAAGAAACACCTTTGACTTAACAAAAAGAACATAACAATGATATACCATAAATTTAGCTTGCCACCTCACATTAAACATAAACGAAAGAACTCTCATTATGATGGAAGCAGTTTCATAGCTAAATAAATAATAATGTGGATTTCCCATCTCACAACAACATTATTGTGTGGGATGACCAGTCCATTAAATATAATATTTTATCCAAATAAGTTTTGTAATGGTAAGTGATGCATCAATTATCGGATAAACTAATTATATACATTTCAATTTGTGACCGAATCTCTGTGAAAAAAATACGTGCCATTGAAAAGGAGTGATACAATTTAATTCACCCACGACTTTGATGTTGTTCTATAAATTTTTATTAGGGCTTATCCCACAATAGTGGTTTACAATTTTAGCCAAACCGACACCTAAATTATTATTTTTAACTAAATCTTCACATTTGGGCACCTATAGCGGCTAAACCATGAGGAATTTGAAGATGATGAAAACTAGAGTCTTGTCACATTTTTCTGTAGATTCTAAAACTATTTTTTCAAAAATTTGGAATCATATTGCACTTCTTTTTCCATTTCCCACGAAAACCTGGTTCTTTAGAAATAACATTTTAAAAAAGTGACGCACACCATATAATGCATATTTTTTTACCATGAAGGATAAAAATTATAATTCTTTCAAATTTAGATTTTTAACCATCTAGTGCTTCCACTTGGTTAGATAGTTTTTTATTGAATATTTTTTCTTTAATCAAGTTTTGAAGTCAAACCAATTACAATTCAGACATAGCGACCGCATAACACGTAACTTTTTTTGTATATATCACCAATTTTATTTTTTTGTTGGATCAAGGACTTCAATATCTGGTGCACTCATATTTTTAATTTTGTTTTGATAATCTGCTATTTTTTCCACATGTGCAAAATAGAGACCTTCATTTTCGGTGAAGAACCAATGTTTAATAAAACTAAAAAAACAAATACATAATAAAATCAAAAGATATTAATATTATATTCATTGGATAGCTCATTCTGAGACCTACCTAATTCCAAATGGGTTTCTGAAGACTCCTCCATTTTCATCCTCAACCTGAGCTCTGAAGCATAAAAAAATTGATTTTTTTGTGTCTTGGCAGGGGGATGAGGGTGGGTTCGGCCAAACCATGGTTCGACGAACCCTAGTTGAGGAATCCCTTAAGGGGGTTCAACTGAACCCCTTTGCTATGCATTTGATTTGTTTTTTTGTGACCAATTCAAAGGGGTTTCACTTGAACCTTGGTCCCCTAATGGGTTCCTTCGAACTAGGTTAGTACAAACCCCCAAAATCACTTTTTTGCTTTGTGGTCATTTTTGTGAGTTTTCCTTCCTCACTTGAATTGTAAACCACTATTGTGACTTCACCCATTATTCCCATGCAAATCTATATAATAGATTAGATTATCTATTCTAATGCATAACTATATAAGGTGTTTTTCAATTGGCCACTTTACAACACATAGAGTGTTAGATTGATTAAAAGAAAAATTATCATATGTTATGCCATTCATGAGCTAGAAAATACTTCCCCCTTCTCAATGTAGATGGGAATGCAAAAAATCTCAATAGAATGAGATAGTTGAATAACAAAGTCAACTTATTAATGCATTTCACACCAACTGAAATTTTGAATAAATCGAACTAAAATCCACATAATATTCACACTTATGCAAGATTAAAACTTGACAGTGGCATTGGTGGGAGGGGAGTTAAAAATAGTTATGCTCATTCCCCTTAGATATCTCATCCTACGTCTTCAACACCAATGTTTATTTTAAATTGTATTCGGATATGGTTGTTGTGAAGAACTCAATCTATAACATTGATTTTTTTTTGGTCTCCTCTGTTGATGTTTTGTCTTCACATTCTACAATCTTTTCTCTCACACCTCAAACATATCCATCATTTAAGCATAACACGCTGACATTCTAATAATTAGCGGTTTTGTATCTCTGTTAAGCGAATTAGAGTAGATGCCAATGCCAATTGAAATTATCTTGTGCTTATTATTGTATATATGGACACTCTATAGATAGATGCCTTGCCTTGAAATAAAATACCATTTATAATGTGAATCCTTGGTTATAGTATTTGTTGGTGTTTTGGATATTTTAAGAGACTCCAATTTGCATATATGCCTTTGAAATGTATGGTATTGGAAACTTTTACATTTAATCAAAATACATGGCTTACAAATCTATTGAATACATTTTTTAAGAGTCTAATTTCAAGATTTAGTTAGATGGAAACATTTTTTTTTAAAAAGGGTAAAAACTTTATTGATTCGAGAAAGCATAACATATCAAACAATTACAACCATCCCTTCAGGGGATAGAAATCAACAAAAGAGCCATCAAGTAACTCCCAAAAAACATCTCATCTCCTCCGTAAAAAACTCCTCTAGCTCCTAAGATAGATCCACTAGAAGAATATCCCATCCCTCCACGCTCCAAGGTCCCATTCGCTCAGATGGCCACTTAGCCAAACCATCAACAACCCTTATTCCAGTCCCATGGGATATGACATAAGGTGATAGAATCAAGAACTCCACCTAGAGCAATGATCTTCTTGAGAACCACAACCAATTTCATAATCACCTCTTGAAAATGATGCTTGTTCAACAAGTCAATCACAATCTAAGAATTAGAATCACAAATTATCCTTCTCCAACCAAGGGCACAAGCCCTTTTCAAAGCAGCGAGAATAGCCCAGGCCTCCATGAAGTGGTTAGAATGCTGCCCTCTAGATTCCGAGAAGAAAAAAACAACCACTCTAGAATTATCCCTCCCAACACCACCAACCCCAACAAGACTAGGATTGCATGTAGAAGACCCATCATTATTGATCTTCAGAACCCCTAGAGGAGGAGGCACCCAATGAACCTCTCTCAAAATATTTCCCTTAACACTTCATCTTGTGCTAGCTTTGGGAACACCATTGTCACAAATAGAGAGCCCCGAACTACGAACCTTTCCCATGTCACCAAGATCCACAGGGATTGAAAGGTCACACTTGGATACCAAAGTCTCCTGAAGAGCCCCCAAAATTCTCACCCAAACTTGATGCACCTAAAGCTTCTTATCTAGAAAGATTCTATGATTGCATTTCAACCAGATCTGTCAAATGATCAAACTAGGATCAATTTTTGAGGAGATGCGAAGGAAGGAAGTCTTAATAGGAGCACTCCCCAACCTTAACCAAAGATCACCCAAGGAACAAGCATGCCTGCATGGTTGATTCCAAACTTCCCACCAAAAATGCCAGATCACCCTAACAAATGAACACTGAAAAAAGAGGTGGGAAGTGTTCTCCTCACTGTTAGAGAACAAGACACACATAGAGGGGCCCTAAAACCCATGCTTCCATAGGTTCTCCTAGGTTAGGCACCAATTTTGAATCACCAACCAAGAGAAACAAATGCACTTAGGCCAATAGAACTTATTCCTGATATGTTTCCACCAAAGAACCCTTGTGCACTCATGTATCTAATTATCCAACACCTAATAACCAAAAGTAATAGAGAACTTGCCTTTCTAGTCATGGCCCCAAGCCAAGACATCCCTTTCTTGAAGGGAGTTACAAACTCTACCAACCAAAATGCTAGCCAACTCATGGTGATCCTCCATCAATCCCTTTGGAGGCCATTCATGTAGGTCCTTCCATCTATAGACAACAACCGGAGCTAGGACATGAGGCACTTCGAAATCCACAACAGGGCTCTAGCCTACCTCCAAAATTCAAACCAAATAGGAGAGTGAGATGATACAATAGGAGGGTGACCATCCCAAGAATAAAACCAAAAAAGAGATTTAGATCCTATGTTGTAAACCCAAAACATCCCTTGCTTAATCAACTTAGCACCCCTTTTGAGGGTACTCCAAATCATAGACACTTTGTTCAACAGGTTGTATCTATACACATCCACACTCTCCACATCCCCAAGATATTTTGAGGTGAGTACCTTGGCCCATGTCTGTTGCTGTTGAGTACACTATGCCAACAAAGCTTAGCTGCCAAGGCTTGCCCATTCAAGTTAGCCCATCACAACTCAAGACGACCTTCCTACTTTGGTCGATAGACATCCTCCCACTTAACCAAGCTCCACTTCCTTAAGAGAATATTTTTGGACCAAATAAATTAATGACACATATGCTCAAAGTCAGTGATAAAGCTAGTAGGGGTTGAGAGTACGAAGCACCTATACAATGGGAGGGTCTGAACCATAGAATTCAGAAGAGTCACTCTTAGGGAAAACTTTAAGCAACCCCCCCCTCGGTGAAGGTGTAAAATCCTTGTGAATCTTGTATACTTCCCGAAAAAAATATTAATTTTAGTGGAATTTTTTTTTTTTTCATGAGAAAAAAATAATGTCCATTGGCGAATCTTTTCTAATCACTAGAAGTCTATGGAAAATCATGAAATGAATTTTTTTAAAACCTTAAAAATTTTCATTGTGATTAAAATTTGTTTTTCAAACCCGGAGAAAAATAATTTCGTTGGTGATTAAAACTTTTTTTCAAATTAAAAAATAAAATTCATTGGCAAATTAAACCTATTTTCAAATGATTAAGAAAAAAACGTTGGCGATTTAAACATAATATCAAACTAAAAAAAATGCAATGGCGAAGTGTAAGTGCAAATTTTCCTAACCTTAGTTACAAGTCTTTCTTGGTCATCTTTGTAGTTGGTGGGTCAAAGGTTTTGAAAACTTTGAAACTTCAGACTTTGGTTCTAAGGTTCCAAGTTTCAGTGACCACACCACATTATGGACCATGACCATTTGATGAATTTTTGATGGATGGTTGTAGTTGCATTCTGGAAGTATATCTCTCAAGCACTAGATTTTTGAATTGAAACCTCCATAATTAAACTAGAACCGTTAGATTTTCATAAATCAATGGTTGAGATGTTATTAATTATTTAGGTATGTCGGTCATCCTGCTCTTGTTTACCATTTAATATTGCCTAAGACCAAAATATTTTATG
>VDFB02331118.1:0-21030 GCA_007258455.2 Sequoia sempervirens
TTGGATAATATTCTTGAGCCTCATACAGTTCAATATTTTTTCCCTTTGATTTTGTGAAAATCACAAATACCTTTTTCGTTGCACTAGGGTGGTTTATCCTATGGTTCTTGGTATTTTTCAAAATTGGGAGGCATTATTAGGTTTGACTCTACCAATTTATTCATGATAGTCTCAATTGGTTTTGACAACTATGTGTATGTGCATTTTGGATTTGTTCTTGTTGGGAGTTCATCTCTATTTTGTTTCGGTGTTGTTGATCTAATTGTTTTGTGATGGTGTTGATTTTTTTCATAGATGGTTGAATGTTAGCTATTTTATTGTTGTTTGTCCTAGGAGAACTTAGTACCACCTTAGAATTTAGCATGTCATCATTCATTGCATTCTTGTTATTATCCTATATGAGGGACTTGCCATTTGAACTGGTTGATGGGTGATTGTCTTTGTAGGCTTGAGTGTTTCCTTGTGAGATTAGATCTCTCTCAATGTTAAGAGCTCTAGCAACATGCTCATAATAAGATGTGATGCACTACATTTCAAATTCTGGAAGTATGATTTAGATAAAAGAATTCTATAGTGATCCCCACCTATTGTTCATTGGAATTAGCCATTTCTCTACTATCCTTTTTATTCTCCATTGTTGTTGCCAAGAAACTAGTAGAAGGTTTCTTTGCTTGTTTTTGTTGAAGTTATATAGGTCATCTAGAAGCTTGCATGGTTTCAATATTAAAGGAGAGTGATGATCTATAAAATTTTCAATGGTTTCTTGGAAAGTTTGATATCTAGAGCAGTGAAAACCAAAGTATACATGTTAGGACACGCATTGGAAGAGGTGCATCAAATGCCAGCTCATCTTAGGTGACCCCCATTCCATGATGTTAAACTCTTTGATATGGTTAATAGGACTTCCTCCCCTTTTATTTATGTCAAATTTGGGGATTTCCAAAATTGGGAAGATAGTATATCTTGATGTTCAATTGAATGGAGGTATAGGCATATGAGTTCTTGCTACATTGGGTTTCTTTATTTTTTCCCATCTGGATATCCCTCCCACCACATTTCTTGACATATTTAGCTCCTTGGGTTGTGATGCCATATATATCATCTCTTGTGAAGTGATGGTAGAGGAATATGTATGTTGTTACGTATTGTTCTTGGGATGGTAGATGGAAGTGTACATAGGATTCTAATAGGTAGGGTTGTATGTGGTGTATGGTGGTTAGGTGTGGGCATATAGGATCCTAATGTATTTGTGTTTATGGTCTTTTGTTGAGGTTTATAGTATAAACCATATTGTTGTGATTTTTGTGCAAGAAATTATTGTTATTGGGTATATTGTTGAGCTTGCTACTATTTTTGGGCTTGTTGCTATTGTTGGAGCTATTAGGTAGCTTTTTGCTACTGAGGCTGCCAGTGTTGTTTCCATGCTACTGGGGTGATTTCTATTGTTTTTTGTGTGACTAGGGATACTTTCTATTGTTGTTGGGATGGGGCTCCTTGTCTTTTTTTGTTGTTGTTGCTACTAGGATTCTTTTTGTACTTGTTGTTGTTGTTGTGAAACTAAGGTACTTTCTATTATTGTTGTGTGCTACCTAAGGTTTCTTACTGTATTGTTTATTTTTGTTTGGAATACTTGTTGATAGTATTTGTGCTTATTTGTAAAAGCTAGAACAATGCTTGAAATTTAGGAAAAATCAATGGTTGGGGCGTTTATGATGGGTTTTGGGTGTTGATGTTTTGTACAAGTTGTAGATTGTTGATGAGAGGTTGGGGGTTCAATTGGTTTAACATTCTTTTTAAGATAGTGGATTGAGATGGAGGAATGTAAGTTTGAGGTCCCATTTTATTTTGCTTGACGTGAGGGACAAATGGTAAAGAGGATAATGGCACTGTTAAGTATTGTGATGTTAAGGGCGCATTAGGACCTTGAGTCCACTAATTGAAAGGATTCCCTTAACCAATGTTTTTGGGATTCCCTTGTGTTTTAGATGTGGCCACAATGTTACCTTAGTTAACGAGATTTTTGATCAAGGGATTGTTTTGATGTTGGTTTGTGATGGATGGGATAGATGTGTTTTGGGAAACTGCTGGGTTTGATGTATCAACAGGAGGAGTGCATGAACATGTTCCATGTTTCATTAAAGGCTGATTTTGCATGAGGGTATTCCCTTTCCCTTTTGGGTTTACTTGTGACACATTTTCCATGATACTTTGTGTGATGCTGGGTGTACTTGTGATACTCATGGGTATGGATGAAGATGGGTTTCCTTGATATGTTGAGGTTGTTGTGGAGTAATGAAGTGTAAGTGGTTTATATGGATGTTGGGGATCCTTGGGAATGGGAGGAGCACCAAATGTTGGTGTCCAAGTGGTTTTTTGGGATGGAGTGGTGTTGAGAATACCCACAATTGTGTTGCTTTAAAATGGAAGAGTGTGAAAAAATTCCTTAGAAAGGCTAGTTGCAAGACTAGGAATAAATGTTTGATTTAGCCCGAGTGATGGAGTTGTTTGAATAGTGGATGAAGTCAAGCCTTGTGTCAATGATTTTACAACAAAAGTTGGGGAAATTGGAGGTATGTTTTATAAGGCTTGATGTTCCATGATTTCCTCCCTAGTAAGTCCAAAGGGGTTGTTCATGATGTCTTTTGTCTCATACGGCCCTGATGGAGATGAGGGTTGTTGTGATGGGGTAACATGACTTGGACCAAATTATTGAGGATTGGGATCAGTTGAGGTGAATGTCACTTTGGTTTTCTCCATGATTTTCTTGTATTGTGACCTTTTCTTTACCATAAATTTTGGGTCACCTATGGGAGATTTGTGTGGATATTTGTAATGTTAAAACTCTCTAGTTGACTCATATCTAGGTAAAAGGGATGCTCTAAGTATTTTTGGAGCAATGATGGTAATAGGAGATGAAAAGGATGAATTATATGGAGAGTGATCTTTGAAAATGTTTTGGGACAAGAATTTTGACTTAGAGTTTGATGTTTGATTTTTAGATAAAGGATGTTTGTGAGCTTGTCAATCTTTAGGGTAGACTTGTGACCTTCAAGATAAATTAGTTCAAATATGATAACTACCTTAAGAAAAATGTATGGAAAAGGACTCATTTCACATACAAAATGGCTAAGTTAGGGGTTGGTGATTGATTGATGTCCAAGTAAAAAAGTGTTGGTGTATTTGTAATTTTTGCAAAGTTTAGTGAAGTAAAATTTGAATTTTGATAAGGAGTGGATGAAGGTGTTTAACCCAATATTGACTTAGAGTGAACCTTTTTTTTCCAAGACCAAGGTAGTGAGAAACATGCTACACCTCTAAAGTTTTCAAATCCTATGATCAAGAAGAAGTTCTTGTGAAATGTGTAGATATGGTTCACTCATGAAATAACATAGAAATCATCTCTTTATTGATTTATCTCAGTTGTGGTACTATCTTAGGATATGCCTTCTAATATACTTTGAACTATGATGTCTAAGTTTGACGTAGCAATATGTAGACCTTCTCTTAGGGATTCTGATTTTGCCTGAGATTATTTAGAGAAGTTCAAGATCATGAAAAAGACCAATGTTTTGACTTTAAAATAGGGCATACATTTCTAGATAATTCATTGAAACACATCTATAAAAACTCCTTACCAACCTATTCCTATTTTGATAGAGTCCCACAAGGTGTTTTTTGATAGCTTTTTGACTATGACGTCTAAGTTTGAATTGATGAAATATAGACCTTCTCTTGGGGATTTTGATTTTGCATGAGATCATTTAGAGAAGTTCAAGTTTATAGAAAAGAAGATATTTAGTACCACATGGGGGTGGTAATTTGGGCTTTCCAACATCAATATCAACTTGTTCCTCTTCTTCATCTATGATGTATGCTTCATTTCTCCACTGGGTTGGTGTTTCCTTTGTTTCAAAAGTGAAGCTTCTCAAACTACTAATTATATATGTTTGTTCTCCTTCAATGAATTCAAAGTTTGGTTGAATGATAGTGAGCATAAGGTAAGGTTGTTCAACTGGTGTGATCGGATGCCAAATGGTCATGAGGGGTTTAATTTTTCAATTTATCTTGTGTAATGACATAGTATGACAGAAACAAGGGAGACAGGTAGGCAGATTGGTGTGACAGCAAGGAGGTTTTGGATCAACGTGAACTAGATAGTGATGGTTGGACAATTATTACTCACCATTGGGGAAAAAAAGATTGGTATGTTTCACATGATCATTTGTGAAACCCTAACGATGGGTATCACAAAAATGGTAGATATTAGAATGGGGCTCAAGATGGATACCAGGTTAGAAATTGTAGAGGAAGGTAGGCTAGACCCTAGTATCACTATGAAAATCATCCACAATAGGGTAGATCCCTTAGAAATGGTTCCTATAGGAATGATTTGAGCCAACTGCATAGAGAGTACCCTCCAGCTTGGTCAATCAATGGTGGTAATAATTTGAACCAAAGAGCATATAATGGTGATTTTCATGATCTAGGGTTTTGAAGGAACACTAATGGGAGGAAAAATCATAACAATGGCCAACCTCAAATGGGTAATTGTGGTGGTCATTGGAATCAACCACCACACCCAGATTAGAGAAACTCTAATTCTAGTAAGCCGCTGCTGGCTTCGAATAAGGATGTCTCAGCTGAGAATCAAGGTCGACCTCGGGAGTCTAAGAAAAAAATAAATTCAAACAAAAAGGATAGGTCTTTTGGACTAGATCTTGGGGGGATTGGGGAAAATGCATCGTGGGTGGATCCTACCCTGAAGGTAAGTCTCACAAATGCATCTTTAATTAAAAGGTTATCAGATTTAGAATAAAATGTTGTTGTTGGGCAAGTTTGCAGGCAAAAAATGTCATTGAGAGAGATTAATATGTGGGTAGCCGGGAACTAGACCCTTTCTTTCTATTTGTATTTTCTATCCAAAGGTTTCTTCATTATTATTTTTAATGACTCTAAAACAAGGGATAAGATTATTAGGGAAGGGCCTTTTTGGTGTGGAAATTCCTTTCTTGTTTTGCATTGCTGGTAGCCAAATTTTTCAAAGGGTTTGTTCTCAAAGGAGAAGAAGTTGAATTGCTTCATTTTACCAAATCTTCCCTTTGAGTTCTCTGATATTGATTCCCTAAGATTAATGGGAAATGATTTGGGGGAATTCCATAAGGCTGATTGCTTTTTGGAAAGGTGGAGTCCTACTACTACAATTTGGGTGTTTTTGAAAGAATGGGAATCCATCCTACTGGAGGTGTGTATCTTGTCTAAGTTTGGGGTTTTCAATGAGGGGCTCCTTCTTAGGCTGAATCTCAACTCTAAAAGGGATATTGAAGTGGAATCTTATCTGGTTTTTTTCCATAGAAGGTATTCTCCCTCTTTTAAGGGAAATCACTAGGATTCCCATACTAAAATTGTTTTTTATTAGCCATCTTGTGAGGATTCCCCAGTAAAGGATACTTATATGGAAAAGGATAATGATGTTAATTGGGGTACACAACAAGTGGGGGATGTTTCACCAAAAGGTTGTGTTGCTTCCCTAGAGCTAGAGATGCCACACCTAGAGGATGCATCTCCAAAACAAGTAATCCTTAATTTTCCCCCACTCAACTTAGAGGTATCTAAATCTCAACTATTGGGTATGGTCAATGAGATTGTGGAGAAAGAATAAAATGATCTCCTAAATGAGATTACTGAGGAGATAGATTGTGAGGAAGATATTGAAGTGGTACTGTCTTCCTTTCCCATTTCCCAATCGGAAGTGGTTAAACCAAAATTTGCTTCTCCAAAAGGAAAAACTAAAGGAAGGAAACAAAAATAACACAAAACCCAAGCATAAATTGAAACTACTATTGAAAGAACCTTATGACCTTAAGAGAGTCATGTTCATCGACAATTTGAAGATTTCCCAGCCCTAAGGAGGCTGGTCAGCTTCCCGCCACTCAGGAAATAACCTAGAAGAGGGGAGAGTAGGTTCCATTGGGGATCCATGAAGGTCCTTTTGTGGACTATTAAGGCTTAAATTTCTAACAAATGAAACTTGGATCAAGTATTGATAGAAGAATTACAACCATATTTATTTCTCTCGCAAGAAACAAAGTTTTATATTTTCAAGGGGCTCAAGTGTTGAGTGCTTGGGTAAAGTGGAAATATTTATTAGCTCCCTCAAACAAGGCTTCTGGGGGACTTTCTATTTTGTGGGATGGTTGATGGGTGGAGGTTGTTTCTTTTCATTCAATAGAAAATTGGATGGGTGCTTAGCTGTCTTATTTATTGACTGGTAACAAATTTTGGTTATTCAAAATCTACGGTCCTTGTTCCTCCTCTTTGAGGATAATACTTTGGGAGGAGTTCACTTTGGTCTTTTCTCTTCTTCCAAATACTAATTTGAAAGTTCTGGGTGGTAATTTTAATGTTGTTTTGGATTTTTTTGAAAAAAGGGGTGGCATTATTCCTTCTGCTAAAGCAATGGAGGATTTTCAAGGTTTTTGTAGAGTCTAACAAATTACTAGATTGCATTTCAAAGAATGGCTTATTTACATGGTAAAATAGGAGATGGTATTTTTGCTAGATTGCTAGGAGACTAGAAAGATTTTTGGTATCAGATAATTGGTTGAACTCCCCTCCTGATTTCGTCTCTTTAATTCATCTTATTCCTATGTCATATCACTTCCCAATTTGCCTCTCAATTTTTGGGGATAAACCTAAGGTGTTGAGACCTTTTAAATTTGAAGCCATGTGGTTCAGGGATGCACAATTCTTACACTTATTGAAAGAATGGTGGGCATCTGCAGCTTATGTGGAGGGCTTGAGAATGTACCAATTAGTTTGCAAGTTAAAATGGTTGAAGGAGAAGATTAAGGTATGGAATAGAGAACATTTCAAGAACATTTTTTATGAGAAGAGCATAATTCAAAAGGAATTGTTAGAAGTATATGATTCAGTCATAAGAAATGGGATGGACTTGTAGTATTTTGACAGGGAGAAGGTTCTTAAAGCTGAACTAGAAGAAGTATCTTGCAGGGAAGAGATATGTTGGTGGCAAAAATTGAGAGAATTATGGTTGAAGTATGGAGATTGTAATACAAGTTTTTTTCATGCTTCAGCTAAACTTCATTGGTAGGCTAATGGTATTTTCTCAATTCAAGGAGAAGGGGAAATTAATTTTACTACTCTTAGAGAAATTCAGATTGAAGCAGTTTGATTCTATAAAAGTATGCTTGCACCTGCAAATCCTCCTCCTTCTACAAACTCTCTCTCTTTGGAGTATATCCCTCCTCTTATTACAGATGAGCATAATAATATTCTTATGAGTGAGTTTACTCTTGAGGAACTCAGAAAGGTAGTTTTTTCAATGGCTTTAGACAAAGCTATGGGACGTGATGGCTATACAACTCTTTTTTTCAGAAGTTTTGGGACTTCATTGGCATAGATATTTTTATGGCCCTGGAGGAATCTAGAAAACATGGGAAATTGCTTAAATAAATTAACACTTTTAATGTTGTGATTCCAAAAAAGGCTTGCCAGGCGGCTTTTGATGACTTTTGACCTACTTCACTTTGCAACACTTTATACAAAATATTTACAAAGGCAATTACAATTAGGCTTGCTACCCTAATTCTGATGATTATTTTTGAGGAACAAGGTGGTTTTTTTCTTGGAAGAGAATCTGTAGATGGTGTATTGTTTTCCCATGAAGTTCTACATTCTATCATAGATGAAAGTACCATTTCCATGATTTTGAAGCTTGACATGCTAAAGGCATATGATAGAGTCAATTGGCAATTTTTATTAAAAGTATTGGAAACGATTGGGTTTTCTAAAAAGAGGTTCAAATGGATTTATTTGTGCATCTCTAAGGAAACCTTCTCAATGCTATTAAATGGCTCGTAGTGTGGGAATTTCAATTCCACATAGGGGGTGAGACAAAGGGATCCCCTTTCCCCCTTTCTCTTTATAATTATGGTGGAGGGCTTAAGTCATGCTATCTCCTCGGTAGCCTCGAAGAATCTTTGGAAAGGTTTAAAACTGAGACATGTGCCCTAGACAGTTACTCATGCATTATTTGTAGATGATACTATTTTTCTAGGACAAGCAACAATGTCAAAAGAAAATTCCATTTGCAAGGTGTTAGAGGACTACTCCACCTTCTTAGGGAAATTTTTTAGCAAGGAAAAATCCAAAATCTTGCTACTCAATGTTTCTTCTATGGCTCAAGGAAGGCTTATGAGATATTGGGGTTTCAAATTAGAATCTCTCCCTTGTAGATACTTAGGGGTTCCTTTCTTTTTAGGGAAAAGGAAGCATGTATTCTCATATAAGATTATATCATCTACATCTAGTAGAATTGCATCTTTGAAATCGAAGTGGCTATCTCTGGTAGGAAAACTAACCATGATCAAATTTGTAATTCAATCCTTGCTAGTCTATTTGATGTCTATACTTAAGATTCCAAAAGGAAAATTTGAAGCTCTACAAAAGGTATTTAGAGATTTTCTATTGGCTAATAATCTAAAAGAATAGAAGAAGATTCCATTGGTATCTTGGGATAAGATTTATTTACCAAAGTCTTTGGGAGGTGTTGGACTGAGGGATATGGTTCTTAAAAATAAGGCTCTTGGCACTAAGTTATTATGGAGAATGTATAAGGATTTGGAAGCTAAGTGGAGTCAGATCATGAGCTATAAGTATTTAGATACAATGGAGAGAGAACACATCTTTACAATTAAAAATCCCCCTTCAAGTTCCAAGACTTGGAACTTCATTATGTCTTGTAGAAATTTTATCCTCCCTCATCTCTCTTGGCTTATCCATAATGGTAAGAAGGATTTATTTTGGGACAATTCTTGGAATGGTCATCAACCTTCCATTCTTTGTAGAATTGGGGAGTGATTCCATTGGTTCAAAAGATATTATGGTGTTAAGGTAGTGGATTATTTAGAGTGTAATCTATCCTACCCCACCCATAGTCAAATGGAAATATTTTAATTTTTTCTTATCCAACTCCTTCAAGGTTGAGCCTATTGGGAACTTTAGAGGAGAGTAGGTTTTGTTATCGATCAGGAGGATGAAATTATTCGGACCAAGTCTTCTTCTGGTTCCTATTCAATTAAAGAAAGATATAAGTTATTGGTTGACAAGAACTCTAAAACTAATTGGCCTCATCGTTTATTTTCGAGACTAGCGATATTACCTAAAGCAGGTGCTTTCTCTTGGCTAGCTTTGAAGGACAAAATTCTAACTAGGATGAGGCTAGACTGTGTAGGGATTTCTCCTCTTTTTCTTGTGTTCTCTATGAGAATGCTTTTGAGTCCTCTGATCACCTTCTATTTTCCTGTGAGTATGCTCAAACTTGTTGGATGTGGCTCTAGGATAAGCTTAGTTGGTTTGGGCCTCTTCAATGCCCCCTTCTTAAACATTTTCAAAGTTGGATATGTCTTTACAAAAGTTCAATATTTGCATGTATATGGTACATCAGCCCCTCCATCCTTTTTTGGTCAATTTGTATTGAAAGGAATAGCAAATTTTTTTCTTAGAATATCACACTAGTCAAACAAGTCATTCAAAAGATTGAATCTTCCATCTCAAAATTGGTAATGGCTTATGTTTTGAAAATGAAATAAAATCACATGGTTTTTACTTCATGGGATGGTCATATTTTGAAAAAGTAGCCCTTAATAAAGGTCCCCCCAAGCAGAGGTTCATTGCAAATTGAAAAATCCATTAATTCAAGGAAGATGGCTAGATGGTCACCTCTAGAATATAATTGGATCAAATTAAATTTTGATGGTGCTTCATGAGGTAATCCTGGCTCTTCTGGTGTGGGGGTTGTGTTGATGAATTGTGAGTGTCTGATCATTAAATCTACTTGCAAGGCATTACTAGTTGGTACAAATAATGTGGTAGAATTCTCTACTCTAATCATGGGATTTGAATTAGTTATCAATTTCCATATCTCTCCAGTAGATATTGAGAGAGATTCTCAAGTAGTAATCACTGCTCTTATTAAAAAAGAACTAGGATCCTAGCATTTAAAGTATTTATTAGATCACACATTGTAGTTGCTTGGAAATTTTGAGGCATATCAGTTCCAACATTGCTACAGGGAATGCAATCATATAGCGGATAAACTCACCAATATGGAAATTTATCTGTCTTCCTCACACTATTTTCTCATTTGATGAAATTTCCAAATTATTGTTCTAATACTTATTGGTTGGTGGAAAGATGTAAGAAATAAGATTATATGTGGGTGCTAATTCTTTCATTGATATTTCCTATTGGGCCTAGTAATATTTTTTTGAGTTATCATATGTTGGAATTATTGTTAACGGTCTTCATGATGTCCATAGAGTTTCTTATGGTTTTTGGATGGTCCCCATGACACCCTCTTCAAAGTTATTTCTTTATGTTATTAGATGGTCACCTTGACATCTTTGGATACTTAACAGTATGAATATATTTCTAGGGATGGTCATCATGACATCAGTTAGAATGTATGGATTGATATTGATATATCACACTAGGTAATTATTTCTTGATGGACACCTGGGTAAAGATTTATATGAAAATATGTCTTACCACATCTATGCATGATCTTGATTTCTACAAAATTTCCATAAGGAAGGAATTTTGCACAAAATGTATTTTTAATGGACTAATATTTAAAAATCCAAGTTTGGGTTCTTTTTATCACCAATGTTTCTCAAAGCTCTACTACTAGTTGTGGTTAACAATGAACATGATTTTTAGGGTTTATTTTATGTTGAAATACCATGAGGTAAGGGTTGGGATAAATCTGTTGCTGAATTACTCTGTACTTCTTTCATTACTCATTGTCCCTGTGTGGAAGTGGAATTGATCAATGTTTTGAATTCTCGGTGGCTTGACTCAAATTTTTCGGCTCTTCCTCATGAATTGGAATCTTTGTCATTGGTGATAGAGCACCAATTTGTGCTTTTGTTGCATTTACTGCATTGTTCATGAGGATAATGGGCAATGCATTTTTCTTCGGGTTTTTTTGTGGGCGTACAATGAATTCCCTGTGTTATCTTCTTATTATGGTGAGTTGGTTCTTGATATTTCGGTTTTTTGTACAATCAATTTTTACGGGTGAAATATTTTGATGTAAACTTTTAAGGTTCTTGATATTATTAAAATCTATGTTTGATTCCCATTAGTGGGATATTTTTAAAGAAATTCTGTGTTTCACTTCAATCTATAACCAAAGGTTTTCTTCCTTGTTATTTGTTGTCGATATGTTCACCAACTGTGATCTATACAAATTTATTTATAATCAAAATTATGGTGTTCTACCACTTTCACTAAAAAATAAATAAAAAATTTAGGAAAACATCATCAAGGTTTTTCCACGGGTATTGAAACATGTATAAAATGTAGGTGGGTGATTACATATTCTATCTTGGCACCAATTATGTCCTAGGATTCCTAATTGGATTGACTATCAACATCACAAGGTGAGTCAATTCTCAACAAGGAGAACCTTGGATGGGGTTCTTTTAGCTTTTAGGGGTTTACCACCAAGAAAATGCTTAGAAAAGACAAATGAAATTCAACGACAATAAACTAGAAGTTGCAAAGCTAAATGAGATATGCAAATAATGAAAATATCCAATAGGGAGTTAGGATGTGTGCACCTAGGAAGTTTGGAGATGTTGTGAGGATTCCGAAAGTGTAAAGAATCTATCCAGAAATGTGAGGGAGGGCAAAGAAGCCCATGATGGCATATTAGTCTCGCTACTATTTTTTTGGGTAGATGCAAAGTCTTCAAATGTTAGAACTAGATCTGAAGAATCTCTAAAATTGTGCTTTGGGAGGACTAACTCGCCAGGTGGATTATTAGTCTTGTTTTGAATTTTTGAAAACTTTGAATGTGGTCATAAGCTCCAAGGTCTACACTTGCTTCTCCTCTGATCTCAGGTTTTGAAACTTTTGGATTCAACCTATAGGTGAGTTTCTTCTAAGATGACAACTTTTCACTATAAATGATCTTCAAGTCTTCAACCTCGATTTTCAATCACAAATGTGCAAGAAGGGAAAAACTTGTTGATTGTTAGTGAATGGGGGTTTTCCTTCATCAAATTCTCGCGGTTGGTATCAAACTGATATGAAATAGAATAATGAAGGAAATGTGAATGAACAACATGCAAATATTAAGCAAATCACCAAACCTCCTTGTTGTAAAGTCTATAAACTTGTGTGAAATTGATGCAATGGATATGGATCTTTGGAAACCAAAGTGAATGATTGATAGATTCACTGGAATAAAAACATCACAAATGTTAAAGCAATAACAACAAATGATGTAAAAACCTTTTGATATGATGCTTGAATCTGATGATGACTCTAATGCTTGATAGAAATGTTCTTGAATGCTATTGTGAACTTGATTTTCTATCATGAATGCTCTCACAAAGGACTTGAGTTAGAATGAATGAATGAACCTTGTATTTATACTTATATATGCTTAAGATCCTGAAATTACATCACACCAAGTTGATATATGAATTCATTAAATAAAGGAGGCTAAATCCCACCAGAATTTGAAATCAAATCCTAAAAATAACTCAAGGAGGACTAAGATAATTCAGGTGGTGTCTATCCGAAGTCATAAAATCAGCATAGATACCCAAATGGGGTCCAATTAAGATGCCCAAAATTTAGGTTCCCGATACCTTTGGGGGACAGATTCCCTAGGTGACATTTTAGTCCCAACCCAAAAATTAGGGATACACTGATGACATCATTAAATTATTATTTATGCATTGGAGAATGTTAGGAATAGCTAGAAAATATAATTCATAGGCTTCAATGCAAAATAGGACCAATTGCTTCAAATAGATAAATAAAGCAAGGCGGTCCCAAACAAGTTTGAAAATGAAAGGGTATACATTTTATTACACTACATTTAGCCCCTACTTTAGTGAGAGGATGAACTTGCTTCAAACTCAAACTAAAGTAGTCAACCACACAATCAAGAGGGGTTAAAATGTACAAATGCTAGTAAGATAGGATGGAAATAACCAAGAGGGTTGCCAAGCCCCCAAGATCAATATCCTATGAAAAAAAAAACATATGCACAAAGGAACACACTTGCAGATATATGAAGCCATAATCAGATTGCAAACATAAACCATCAAAGAGCAGGAAAAGAAAAAGAAAAAAGGAAAAAAAAGGAAAACTGCAGAATGGATCAAGCTTCCGAATCTATCATCCAATGGGGATGGAATAGGTCTAGGGCTAATGATTTAGAAGTGAACATGTTGTCCACTATGCAAAAGGAAAATGCATGCTCACAAGGGTTAGTGAAGCTAGGTTTCTACTAGGTGAGCCCCAAGAAGTCCATATCAAAGCCATACCTCCATGACTTTAATAAGGAAAGAAATGCACACCTAGAAGGGCTAGTGAAGCTAGGTGTCCATTGGTGAGCTCCCAAAGAAAGTCCATATCAAAGATAAATTTAAGCATGACTTTAATAAGGAAAAAAATGCAACAAGAAAGAGGATTGTAAAGGGATTTTGCTTTAGTCTATGTGAGGTCTTACCTTAGGGACATCATTCCTAATGGCTCCCAAGAGAGACAATCAAAGGATAAAAGATTCATCACTTAGTATGGTGATATGTATGTCATCACATCACTGGCATATATACAAGATAAATCACACTCTTGAAGGATGTTACTCCCAATGTCACCACAAAGAGGAAAACACATCGCATGGAATAAGAAAATCGCATCAAGGAACATGAAAAGGGAAAAGAAAATGAAATCAAAATAATGCCAATGTATGCCCCCACTTTAAAGAAATTTCTAACACATAAGGTATCTATGGATTTAATGATTTGTCTTTTCTGCATAATGATACTCTTATGTTGGGGAAATTACTTATAGTAGCCTAAAGATGAAAAAAAAGAAAAGAGAGTTGAACTCAGAAAACACATAAGGTATCTATGGATTTGGGGTTAGTATTTGTCTTTGCTACAATGATAGTAGAGAGTGCATAACTATTATAATTCCCCAAATACACATAGAACTGGAAGAATGATACAAAGAGAGTGAAAACCAAGAAAATCCTTTTGGGTCAACATGGAAGAGTCCTAGGGTGTCTCAACGCTTTGTGTCATTCCCAAAAGGACAACACAAGACAAAAGATAAATGAAAAGATAAGAATAAGTAAAATATTTTGGGTCAACATGGAAGAGACATAGGGTGTCTCAATGCATTGTGTCATACCCAAAGATATAAGGATTACTCTTCTTTATAGCAGCTACTTGGGTATCAATTGGTTGGGTAGGTTGAGAGGTGGAATTTAGTTGAAGGAAACTTTTATTTTGTCTTCTAAAAGGTTGGTAAGTGTTTTGGTTTGAAGCTTCAAACTTTTTAGGATGGGTAGGGGTGGTTTTCATTTCACTACTACCTACAAAATTTTGATAGTCTCGAAGGTTAGTGCACAAGTGCATGAAGGAAGTTAATTTCATCATGGTGAGCTTATCTCTTATCTTGCTATGTAAATTTTCTACGAACATATTTTGAAGGTGGGAATCGAGAATCTTCACACTGATTTAGGAATAAAATGATTGGTAGTGTGAAATAAAGTCATTGAAATTTTCACCCCCATTTTGCTTACATCTCATCAAATCAGCTAATGTCATTTTAGGAACCATATGCACTTGAAAATGGTTAATAAAGGCTTCAAAAAAATCATTGAATGAATGAATGAAGTTATTTGGTAATACATAAAAATAGTCGAAGTAAATGTCTTTCAAGGATCGAGGAAAGAGTTTAGCCAAAAGTTTGTCCTCAAGGATAAAGTCACTACACAAAGTAGTAAAGGCATTAACATGATTAGCAAGATCTACCTTTCCTCCATATTTATGAAATCTAGGGATCTCTATACCTTGTGGCACCAGAGTTCTCAATATCTCCAAGGATAGTGGGTTACTTTTAACATAGTATGAAGGTGAACCATTTTGATTTTTATTTATGGTGGAAACTTGACATTGAATTGATGATACAATTTGTAAGATGTGGTTAATTATAAGATCATTTCTTGTATTGTGTGATGGAGATGAATATGGTGGTGGTGTGTATGTGTTCGAAGGACCAATGAATGGATTGTTTACGGGAGGAGATATAATATTAGATGCCACATAGGTATAAGGATCACTAGTGGAAATATTCAAGGTAGGATGGATATTTCTAGTTGGTTGCATTATTGTGGTCATTTGAGGATTCGTATAGGTGGGAATTGAGGCTATGGTTGAAGAGGGAGGAGTTGGATTCCCTTCTTGTCTTTTCACATTGTTCAAAGCTTGAGCACCATTAGTGTTGGAAGGAAAATGTTTTCAAAATATTTGAGGTAGGTTAAGAATAACTTCTAATCCTTCATCACTTTCCACCATAAAGTCAATACTATTTATATCAACTATAACAGTGTTGGAAATTTTTTCAGTACTCACACTATCTTGTAAATGGGCTTGATCTTCATGCATTTTCATTATTTTTTCTTGAGGAATATGATCAACCACTATTTGAACACTTGGAATATAACTTGTAGGTAAGGTAGGAATAGAAAAAGAGGTGTCAAAGGTATGGTCCATACCTAGTGAACTAATTCCAACACTAGAAGTAATAGAGCTTGATAACCCAAGATCCACAATGAGTGTTTTATCACAAGATACCATGAGTCTCACACTTCAACTAACCATAGCATTAGTAGTAGGACACTAAGTACTACAAATAATACAAGGGATAAACCAAAAATAATGCAATGAACATAATATCCTATGCTTACAATTACACTTGAAATGAAAGAAATTGAAATAACAACAATTTTGCAAACTGAAAGAGAAAATGAAGGCAGCTCACAGAAGCATAGAAAAGTAAATTCAGATCCTAAAACGTAGAAAATCAAACTCAACAGGGACTAAGATGCTCGTGAGGGCATCTTGTTCCTCCTGGTGAGATTCTAAAGTTCTAGAGGCTAAAACAGGTAGCAAATAGCAGAGAAAGGATTTTGAGCCAGAAACCCTAAGAGGGACTAAGACACTAGGAATGGTGTTTTAGTCTTGGTAGAGGTTTTTCTCAAAAAAACAACAAATTCTAGATTTCCTACAGTATTGAAATTTTTCCTATTTAGGATGTTGATGTTTAGAAACAAAAAATTATGCCAATGAATGCAAGGAAAAGTAACTAGTAATAAGAAGTTCAATGCAATGTTGAATGCAATAAGAATGTTTGTAAATGCAATTTGGATGATGAACAATGCACTTTTTTAGTTTTTGAGTGAAATGAAATGATGCAAGAAAGAAAAAAATGCAACCTATATGCACTTTCACTAATGAAAATATAATAAACCTTAGATGCAATTTCACTAATGCAAGATGCAATGCAAGAATGAATGCAACCTAGATTTGACGACTTAATGGACTCCAAATAAAAAAATGAATGCTCAAAAGGGTCAGGTTCACCAAAATAAACTGATGATAAAAAAAGTAGGTGGGTGATTACCTATTCTATCTTGGCCATTCAATTATGTCCTAGGAGTCCTAATTGGATTGACTATCAACCTCACAAGGTGAGTCAATTCCTAATGAGGAGGACCTAGGAGGGGTTTCTTTAAGCTTTTAGGGGTTCACCACCAAGAAAATTCTTGGAGAAGACAAATGAACATTCAACCTACAAAACTTAGTTATGCAAGCTAATTGAGAGATGAAAATAATGAAAATATGTAATAGGAAATTAGGATGTGTCTACCTAGGAAATCTAGAGATATTGTGAGGATTCTAGAAATGTAAAGAAGTTGTCCATATATGCTAGGGAGGAAAAAGACGCTTTTATTTTTTCCTTAGTCCTATTGCTATTTTTTGGGGCAAATGCAAAATCTTTAGATGTCAGAACCGGATCTAAAGGAATCTCTAAAAAATGTGCTCAGGAGGACTAAGATTCCCAAGGTGGCATATTAGCCCCATTCTGAAATTCTAAAAACTTTGAATGTGGTCCTAAGCTCCAAGTTCTGCACTTGCTTCTCCTCCGATCTCAGGTTCTCAAACTTCCAAATTCGACCTGTAGGTGTGTTTCTATGAAGATGACAACTTTGGAATACAACATTGCAACTTTAAGAACTTTTCACTTCAAATGATCTTCAAGTCTTCAACCAAGATATGCAATCCCAAATGTACAAGAAGGGAGAAACTTGTTGATTGTTAGTGAATGGGGGTTTTCCTTGGTCAAACCCCTTATTGGTAATTAAATCTTGATATGAAGTAGAATAATAAAGGTAAATGTGAATGAAAAACATGCAATGCTACAACTCACCAAACCCTTTTTGTAAAGTCTGCAAACTTGTGTGAAATGGATACAATGAATATGGATCTTGAACCAAAGGAATGTTTAATATATCTTATTTGAATCAAAACCCTACATCATAGATTTTAGCACAATAACACACATGATGCAATAAACTATTGATTTGATGCTTGAATATTGATGATGGCTCCAAATGCTTAGTACAAATACTCTTGAATGCTCTTGTGAACTCAATTTTCTATTAGGAATTTTCTCACAAAAAACTTGTACTAGAATGATTGAATGAACCTTGTATTTATACTTATCTATGCTTAATTTCCTAAAATTACACCACACCAAGTTGAAATATAAATTCATTAAATAAAGGAGGCTAAATCCCATCATAATTTGAAATTAAATCTTGAAAAATAAGTCAAGGAGGACTAAGATTCCCTAGGTGGCATCTTAGTCCCAAGTCATAAAAGTTGGGGCAAAGACAACAAAAAGGGGCCCAATTAAGATGCCTCAAAATTAGGGTCCTGAGACCTTTGGGGGACAAAGATGCCCTACGTGGCATTATAGTCCTGACCCAAAATTAGGGGCACACAAATGAAATCATTAAATTATTATTTATGCGTTGGAGAATATTGGGATTAGCCAAAAAAATATAATTCATAAGGCTTGTGAATGCAAAATAGGACAAATTAATCCATAAATAGGGATAAATAAAGCAAGGCAGGCCCATACAAGTGTGAAAATGCAAGGGTATGCATTTTACTACACTACAGGTATCCATACTTAGACCAAAGGGTTTCAAATTTTGTAAAGAATTTTTTGATGTTGGTTTGCTTTTTTTTGGAACCAAGCAAGTGTTAAGCTGACTCTCAAGCATTTACAATCCTAGATAGATTAGGTACATATTTTTTAGTAGGATTACCATCATCAGAAGAGATGATTAATCCATGAAAATGAAATGGACAAATAGGTTTTGTCAAGGAAATGTAATGTCCTAACGTGCAAAGAAAATGAGTCCCTTCCATATTTAATTTATTTCCTCAATCAAAAATTGGACATGGTAAGTAACTTGTGGGTGCAGTGCTACTCCCATGCACTACTTCGAAATATGTTTCAAAATTGGACTTGATTAGCCAGTACAACAAAGTTTTTTATTGACCATATCTAGGATAAAATGGTTTCATACACATGGTGATTCACTCAATTAAGAGGCCTCCCATACCTTATAAACATCTAAGGGTTTTAACGTATCACAAGGATGCTAGGGGAGACTTTCATCAATATTAGACAACCGCAACTAGCTGGTTAGTGACTTTTGTCACTCCAAATTATTTATATAGCGAGCTAGATAGAAAGCACCACTTGGGTCATTCTTTCTCACAAGTTGGGAGGTTGGCCCTCTAAAGGTTACACATGTTTGAAGAATAAAATGCTTTTTGTCACCCAAGATTGCTAATAGGCACGAGGAGAAAGGCTAAGTGCTTCCAAGCAGAAAAGTAGACTTGTGCATTTCTCTTCACCCAAGATCACATGAAGTGCAAGGGGATTGGATACATGCAACAAGAATATGTAAACAAATCAAACACATGTTCATTTTAATCCATCATAGCAAAGTGAGTTTATTTTAACCATCAAACAAAATATGGAAGTTGTATTGTTTAATTTTCAAACCAAAAAGCATAATGATGTGAGGGTTTAGTTTTAACCAATTTGAATGTTCATTTTAAAGCCCAAAAGAAATTTACTCTTGTTCTAAAATGTGAAAATAAAAAAGAACCATAAATGGGTTATAATTTCCCCATACTTGTCGAAACATTTGTTACAATTATACAATTAATGATAAAATGCTCCTTCACTTTGAATGTTATCATCCAAACCTATAAAACTAGTTAGTCTAAGAAAAATAGAACAAGAAGTTAGAGACATGTTAGTGATTAGATAAATCCAAAAAATTCAAACACATGTCAAAAAATAAATTTATGTTCTATTTACTAGTAATTTGCAATGCTAAAATTCTTCAATAGCATCATTCTATAGGATATGCCTCACTATATTGAAAAATTGATAGCGGTCCTCTATAGAAAATGGGGAGGTCAAATGCATTGACATATCAATTGTGTCGTAAAAAGAAATTCATTTTGTGTTATAAAATAAATTAGCATTGCTATATTCAAATGTGGTGATGAAATTAATTGTTTTGCTATTTTAATTAAGCATTGATAAACTAAAATCATAGGTGCATCATTGTAGAGTGACACATCATCAAATGAATCAATTCATAATCAATAGCATCGTTGTACCTAAAAACACAAGGGGAACAAATTTTAAACAAGAAATTCATCAGATTGGTTAATTCGTGCCCTCCTTCTAGTGTGAGAATGTGATAGATGGATTACCATGGGCCAACTACACTTGATCCATGAGGATTCAAAGCATAACTATGCCACTAAACATCAGTTCAATAAGATCAATCAATAAAAACTAAATTAGGAATCCATTAGAACTAACATTCTAAATCATGAAATCTTCAAAAATACCTATTCTAATCCATTGGTACTTGTCCTATTTGGGGATTCGTGTTGCATTGATGTGGAATGGTGACCCTTTCAAAATCCCATGGATAAATGAGCCTATTCTGATCAATTCTATTGAAGAGAATTGACGAAATTGATGAAATATGTGTATGAAAACATGATTTAAATGCTAAATTAACATGATGCAAGTTATTTTAAAATGTTGCAAGTTAGTTTAACATGTTGTAGACTAAGATGATTGATATAGATGTACACAAATCTAATCTAAATGGATTTTAAGCTAAAATGATTCAAACCCTAATTACCAAATAAGTTAAATGGATGTATCTATGTTATCATGGAAGCCATTAATAGAAGCTAAGCTAATATGCAAGTAAATTAAACTAAAGTTATGTTAAATGTGAGTGCATGTGCAAATAATTTTAACAATATAAGTTTGTATTTAAAATATGGATACATTTGTCTCTAAATAGTGACCTATTTATAGGAGGACAAATAAGAAAAGAGTTATTTTGATTAAAAGAGTTAATCAATGGTAAAGGATGGAGGAAAGATGAAACATGGATCATGGATTCTCATCAATGAATGTGAATCAATGATCACATGGATCAAGGAAAGAATCAAGGGTCCATATTCTTCCAAACAAACACACTCAAAATTTGCACAAGAAGTCTTGTAATTTTTTTAGGAAGAAGAATATTCCCTTTTTAGAAATGAATGAGGAAAGAGAATATTCTTTGGAATATTCTCATGGGTGAGGGGATATTAGATATTTAGTAAATTAAAATAAAGTTTTAATGTGAAAAAGGGGAAGGAATATTCCATGAAAATATTCCTTTTGGAGGAACGTGCAAAGCATAAATATTCCCTTGCAAGTGGATGGGAAATTAGATTTATTAGTGAACAGTAGATTTTTGGCTCTTTAGGACTTCTCTAACTCTTCGAGGGTTTTTCATCTAAAAGGAGAGAGGTAGGGCCAAAAATCCAAACTAGTTCATTCAAATTATGTTATGTACAATGTTGTCTAATATAAATGAAGTAAACTAAATGCAATTGACTGAATTAAATGGATGAAAATGAATGCCAAAAATGAGCTTTAAGATATGTTTAAAAACACACTGTGATATGTAAAAATGAAGCAAATGAAGAACTAATGCACCTGGACAATATCTTATGAATCTAGAATGTT
>VDFB02331118.1:21130-63205 GCA_007258455.2 Sequoia sempervirens
AAAATACTTGATGTTGGCCTGTGATGAGGTATGAATGGTTAACTAAGGCACACGTATGTATAAATATGTGATTTTCACCTGATTTTACATATCCTCATTCATTCAAGCATTCCATCTCACATCTCAAGAATTCAAACATTCTACAACATCAGTTCAAGGAATATTCAAGGACTTTGAAGCATCCATTGACATTACTTTAGATTCACATTATCAAGAGTTTTGTAAGTTGATAGCTATTGCATGTTAGTAGTTTATCATTCTCTTTATTTTCATTGTTTCATTAATGGTTTTATTACCAAAAGTTGGGTTTGACAAAGGAAAACCTCTATTTTCTAACCCTCAATCATTTTTCTCCTATTACATGTGTGTTTTTAGACCTAGGTATGCATGTTTAACAATATTTTTGGTGTTGAAGATTGGTTTACAAGTCAACTAGGTGCTTCATGTCAACTCAAGTCTATTTCAAGCTTGGAGAAGGTTTTTTGTCCATGTCCTGTAGAATTGACTTCAGCAACCCAAAAATCAATAATTTCCAGATTTGGTGTTGCAGAGTTGTCTCCTGATTTTTAAGAAATTTGGGAGAGGACTGATTCACCACTAGTGGCAAATGATTCCCACCTTAAGACTAAAATTTTGAATTTTGTTAGATTCTAGATCCCAAATAACATAAACGAGAACTAATTCGCCACCCTAGGAGAATGAGTCCCACTGTGATAAATCAGTGATTTCTACCAACATCCACAACATTCTAGATTCATAAGATATTGTCCAGGTGCATTAGTTCTTCATTTGCTTCATTTTTACATATCACAGTGTGTTTTTAAACATATCTTAAAGCTCATTTTTGGCATTCATTTTCATCCATTTAATTCAGTCAATTGCATTTAGTTTACTTCATTTATATTAGACAACATTGTACATAACATAATTTGAATGAACTAGTTTGGATTTTTGGCCCTACCTCTCTCCTTTTAGATGAAAAACCCTCGAAGAGTTAGAGAAGTCCTAAAGAGCCAAAAATCTACTGTTCACTAATAAATCTAATTTCCCATCCACTTGCAAGGGAATATTTATGCTTTGCACGTTCCTCCAAAAGGAATATTTTCATGGAATATTCCTTCCCCTTTTTCACATTAAAACTTTATTTTAATTTACTAAATATCTAATATCCCCTCACCCATGAGAATATTCCAAAGAATATCTCTCTCCTCACTCATTTGAAAAAGGGAATATTCTTCTTCCTAACAAACTTACAAGACTTCTTGTGCAAGTTTTGAGTGTGTTTGTTTGGAAGAATATGGACCCTTGATTCTTTCCTTGATCCATGTGATCATTGATTCACATTCATTGATGAGAATCCATGATCCATGTTTCATCTTTCCTCCATCCTTTACCATTGATTAACTCTTTTAATCAAAATAACTCTTTTCTTATTTGTCCTCCTATAAATAGGTCACTATTTAGAGACAAATGTATCCATATTTTAAATACAAACTTATATTGTTAAAATTATTTGCACATGCACTCACATTTAACATAACTTTAGTTTAATTTACTTGCATATTAGCTTAGCTTCTATTAATGGCTTCCATGATAACATAGATACATCCATTTAACTTATTTGGTAATTAGGGTTTGAATCATTTTAGCTTAAAATCCATTTAGATTAGATTTTTGTACATCTATATCAATCATCTTACTCTACAACATGTTAAACTAACTTGCATCATGTTAAAATAACTTGCATCATGTTAATTTAGCATTTAAATCATGTTTTCATACACATATTTCATCAATTTCATCAATTCTCTTCAATAGAATTGATAAGAATAGGCTCATTTATCCATGGGATTGTGAAAGGGTCACCATTCCACATCAATGCAACATGACTCCCCCAATAGGATAAGTACCAATGGATTAGAATAGGTATTTTTGAAGATTTCATGATTTAGAATGTTAGTTCTAATAGATTCCTAATTTAGTTTTTATTGATTGATCTTATTGGACTGATGTTTAGTGGCATAATTATGCTTTGAATCCTCATGGATCAAGTGTAGTTGGCCCATGGTAATCCGTCTATCACATTTTCACACTAGAAGGAGGGCACGAATTAACCAATTTGATGAATTTCTTGTTTAAAATTTGTTCCCCTTGTGTTTCCAGGTACAACGATGTTATTGATTATCAATTGATTTATTTGATAATGTGTCACTCTACAATGATGCACCTATGATTTTAGTTTATCAATGCTTAATTAAAATAGCAAAACAATTAATTTCGTCACCACATTTTAATATAGCAATGCTAATTTATTTTTTAACACAGAATGAATTTCTTTTTACGACACAATTGATATGTCGATGCATTTGACCTCCCCATTTTCTACAGAGGACCGCTATCAATTTTTCAATACAGTGAGGCATATCCTATAGAATGATGCTATTGAAGAATTTTAGCATTGCGAATTACTAGTAAATAGAACATAAATTTATTTTTTGACATGTGTTTGAATTTTTTGGATTTATCTAATCACTAACATGTCTCTAACTTCTTGTTCTATTTGTCTTAGACTAACTAGTTTTATAGGTTTGGATGATAACATTCAAAGTGAAGGAGCATTTTATCATTAATCGTATAATTGTAACAAATGTTTCGACAAGTATGGGGAAATTATAACCCATTTATGGTTCTTTTTTATTTTCACATTTTAAGACAAGAGTAAATTTCTTTTGGGCTTTAAAATGAACATTCAAATTGGTTAAAACTAAACCCTCACATCCTTATGCTTTTTGGTTTGAAAATTGAACAATACAACTTCCATATTTCATTTGATGGTTAAAATAAACTCACTTTGCTATGATGGATTAAAATGAACATGTGTTTGATTTTTTTACGTATTCTTGTTGCATGTATCCAATCCCCTTGCACTTCATGTGATCTTGGGTGAAGAGAAATGCACAAGTCTACTTTTCTACTTGGAAGCGCTTATCCTTTCTCCTCGTGCCTATTGGCAATCTTGGGTGATGAAAAGCATTTTATTCTTCAAACATGTGTAACCTTTAGAGGGCCGACCTCCCAAATTTTGAGAAAGAATGACCCAAGTGGTGCTTTCTATCTAGCTCGCTATATAAATAATTTGGAGTGACAAAAGTCACTAACCAGCTAGTTGCGGTTGTCTAATATTGATGAAAGTCTCCCCTAGCATCCTTGTGATACGTTAAAACCCTTAGATGTTTATAAGGTATGGGAGGCCTCTTAATTGAGTGAATCACCACGTGTATGAAACCATTCTATCCTAGATATGGTCAATAAAAAACTTTGTTGTAGTGGCTAACCAAGTCCAATTTTGAAACATATTTCAAAGTAGTGCATGGGAGTAGCACTGCACCCACAAGTTACTTACCATGTCCAATTTTTGATTGAGGAAATAAATCAAATATGGAAGGGACTCATTTTCTTTGCATGTTAGGACATTACATTTCCTTGACAAAACCTATTTGTCCATTTCATCTTCATGGATTAATCATCTCTTCTGATGATGCTAAGGCTACTAAAAAATATGTACCTGATCTATCTAGGATTGTAAATGCTTGAGAGTTAGCTTAACACTTGCTTGGTTCCAAACAATTGTAAACCAACATCAAAAAATTCTTTACAAAATTTGAAACCCTTTGGTCTAAGTATGGATACCTGTAGTGGAGTAAAATGCATACCCTTGCATTTTCACACTTGTATGCGCCTGCCTTGCTTTATTTATCCCTATTTATGGATTAATTGGTCCTATTTTGCATTCACAAGCCTTATGAATTATATTTTTCTGGCTAATCCCAATATTCTCCAACGCATAAATAATAATTTAATGATTTCATTTATGTGCCCCTAATTTTGGGTCAGGACTATAATGCCACGTAGGCCATCTTTGTCCCCCAAAGGTCTCAGGACCCTAATTTTGAGGCATCTTAATTGGGCCCCTTTTTGTTTTCTTTGCCCCAACTTTTATGACTTGGGACTAAGATGCCACCTAGGGAATCTTAGTCCTCCTTGACTCATTTTTCAAGATTTAATTTCAAATTCTGATGGGATTTAGCCTCCTTTATTTAATGAATTTATATGTCAACTTGGTGTGGTGTAATTTTGGGAAATTAAGCATAGATAAGTATAAATATAAGGTTCATTCAATCATTCTAATACAAGTTTTTTGTGAGAGAATTCCTAATAGAAAATTGAGTTCACAAGAGCATTCAAGAGTATTTGTACCAAGCATTTGGAGCCATCATCAATATTCAAGCATCAAATCAAATAGTTTCTTGCATCATGTGTGTTATTGTGCTAAAATCTGTGATGTAGGGTTTTGATTCAAGCAAGATCTATCAAGCATTCCTTTTGTTCAAGATCCATATCCATTGCATCCATTTCACACAAGTTTGCAGACTTTACAACAAGGGTCTGGTGAGTTGTAGCATTGCATGTTTTTCATTCACATTTACCTTTATTATTCTACTTCATATCAAGATTTAATTACCAATAAGGGGTTTGACCAAGGAAAACCCCCATTCACTAACAATCAACAAGTTTCTCCCTTCTTGTACATTTGGGATTGCATATCTTGGTTGAAGACTTGAAGATCATTTGAAGTGAAAAGTTCTTAAAGTTGCAATGTTGTATTCCAAAGTTGTCATCTTCATAGAAACACACCTACAGGTCGAATTTGGAAGTTTGAGAACCTGAGATCGGAGGAGAAGCAAGTGCAGAACTTGGAGCTTAGGACCACATTCAAAGTTTTTAGAATTTCAGAATGGGGCTAATATGCCACCTTGGGAATCTTAGTCCTCCTGAGCACATTTTTTAGAGATTCCTTTAGATCCGGTTCTGACATCTAAAGATTTTGCATTTGCCCCAAAAAATAGCAATAGGACTAAGGAAAAAATAAAAGCGTCTTTTTCCTCCCTAGCATATATGGACAACTTCTTTACATTTCTAGAATCCTCACAATATCTCTAGATTTCCTAGGTAGACACATCCTAATTTCCTATTACATATTTTCATTATTTTCATCTCTCAATTAGCTTGCATAACTAAGTTTTGTAGGTTGAATGTTCATTTGTCTTCTCCAAGAATTTTCTTGGTGGTGAACCCCTAAAAGCTTAAAGAAACCCCTCCTAGGTCCTCCTCATTAGGAATTGACTCACCTTGTGAGGTTGATAGTCAATCCAATTAGGACTCCTAGGACATAATTGAATGGCCAAGATAGAATAGGTAATCACCCACCTACTTTTTTTATCATCAGTTTATTTTGGTGAACCTGACCCTTTTGAGCATTCATTTTTTTATTTGGAGTCCATTAAGTCGTCAAATCTAGGTTGCATTCATTCTTGCATTGCATCTTGCATTAGTGAAATTGCATCTAAGGTTTATTATATTTTCATTAGTGAAAGTGCATATAGGTTGCATTTTTTTCTTTCTTGCATCATTTCATTTCACTCAAAAACTAAAAAAGTGCATTGTTCATCATCCAAATTGCATTTACAAACATTCTTATTGCATTCAACATTGCATTGAACTTCTTATTACTAGTTACTTTTCCTTGCATTCATTGGCATAATTTTTTGTTTCTAAACATCAACATCCTAAATAGGAAAAATTTCAATACTGTAGGAAATCTAGAATTTGTTGTTTTTTTGAGAAAAACCTCTACCAAGACTAAAACACCATTCCTAGTGTCTTAGTCCCTCTTAGGGTTTCTGGCTCAAAATCCTTTCTCTGCTATTTGCTACCTGTTTTAGCCTCTAGAACTTTAGAATCTCACCAGGAGGAACAAGATGCCCTCACGAGCATCTTAGTCCCTGTTGAGTTTGATTTTCTACGTTTTAGGATCTGAATTTACTTTTCTATGCTTCTGTGAGCTGCCTTCATTTTCTCTTTCAGTTTGCAAAATTGTTGTTATTTCAATTTCTTTCATTTCAAGTGTAATTGTAAGCATAGGATATTATGTTCATTGCATTATTTTTGGTTTATCCCTTGTATTATTTGTAGTACTTAGTGTCCTACTACTAATGCTATGGTTAGTTGAAGTGTGAGACTCATGGTATCTTGTGATAAAACACTCATTGTGGATCTTGGGTTATCAAGCTCTATTACTTCTAGTGTTGGAATTAGTTCACTAGGTATGGACCATACCTTTGACACCTCTTTTTCTATTCCTACCTTACCTACAAGTTATATTCCAAGTGTTCAAATAGTGGTTGATCATATTCCTCAAGAAAAAATAATGAAAATGCATGAAGATCAAGCCCATTTACAAGATAGTGTGAGTACTGAAAAAATTTCCAACACTGTTATAGTTGATATAAATAGTATTGACTTTATGGTGGAAAGTGATGAAGGATTAGAAGTTATTCTTAACCTACCTCAAATATTTTGAAAACATTTTCCTTCCAACACTAATGGTGCTCAAGCTTTGAACAATGTGAAAAGACAAGAAGGGAATCCAACTCCTCCCTCTTCAACCATAGCCTCAATTCCCACCTATACGAATCCTCAAATGACCACAATAATGCAACCAACTAGAAATATCCATCCTACCTTGAATATTTCCACTAGTGATCCTTATACCTATGTGGCATCTAATATTATATCTCCTCCCGTAAACAATCCATTCATTGGTCCTTCGAACACATACACACCACCACCATATTCATCTCCATCACACAATACAAGAAATGATCTTATAATTAACCACATCTTACAAATTGTATCATCAATTCAATGTCAAGTTTCCACCATAAATAAAAATCAAAATGGTTCACCTTCATACTATGTTAAAAGTAACCCACTATCCTTGGAGATATTGAGAACTCTGGTGCCACAAGGTATAGAGATCCCTAGATTTCATAAATATGGAGGAAAGGTAGATCTTGCTAATCATGTTAATGCCTTTACTACTTTGTGTAGTGACTTTATCCTTGAGGACAAACTTTTGGCTAAACTCTTTCCTCGATCCTTGAAAGACATTTACTTCGACTATTTTTATGTATTACCAAATAACTTCATTCATTCATTCAATGATTTTTTTGAAGCCTTTATTAACCATTTTCAAGTGCATATGGTTCCTAAAATGACATTAGCTGATTTGATGAGATGTAAGCAAAATGGGGGTGAAAATTTCAATGACTTTATTTCACACTACCAATCATTTTATTCCTAAATCAGTGTGAAGATTCTCGATTCCCACCTTCAAAATATGTTCGTAGAAAATTTACATAGCAAGATAAGAGATAAGCTCACCATGATGAAATTAACTTCCTTCATGCACTTGTGCACTAACCTTCGAGACTATCAAAATTTTGTAGGTAGTAGTGAAATGAAAACCACCCCTACCCATCCTAAAAAGTTTGAAGCTTCAAACCAAAACACTTACCAACCTTTTAGAAGACAAAATAAAAGTTTCCTTCAACTAAATTCCACCTCTCAACCTACCCAACCAATTGATACCCAAGTAGCTACTATAAATAAGAGTAATCCTTATATCTTTGGAGATGACTCAATGCATCGAGACACCCTATGTCTCTTCCATGTTGACCCGAAATATTTTTCCTTATTCTTATCTTTTCATTTTCTGTTTTGTCTTGTGTTGTCGTTTTAGGGATGACATAAGGTTTTGAGACACCCTATGACTCTTCCATGTTGAACCAATAGGATTTTCTTTGTTTTCACTCTCTTTGTATCATTCTTCCAGTTCTATGTGTATTTGGGGAATTATAATAGTTATGCACTCTCTACTATCATTGTAGCAGAGACAAATACTGACCCCGAATCCATAAATCCCTTATGTGTTTCTAGGGTGCAATCCTCTTTTCTTTTTTCATATTTTGGCTACTTTAAAGTAATTTCTCACAGCATGGTGTTAGAAATTTCTTTAAAGTGGGGGCATACATTGGCATTATTTTGATTGCATTTTCTTTTACCTTTTCATGTTCCTTGATGTGATTTTCTTATTCAAAGCGACACGTTTTCCTCTTTGTGGTGACATTGGGAGTAACGTCCTTCAACAGTGTGACCTATCTTAGCAAATTATATTCCCCTTAGTGTTGATGTGACATACTACGTCTACATCACCTAAGTGGTGAATCTTTTATCCTTTGATTGGTCCTCTCTTGGAGCCATTGGGAATGATGTCCCCTAAAGTAAGACCTCACATCAACTAAGCAAAATCCCTTTGGAAATACCTCTTTCTTGTTGCATTTTCCTTTTTACCTTATTAAAGTCATGGAGGTATGGCTTGGATATGGACTTACTGGGGCTCACCTAGTGGACACCTAGCTTCACTAGCCCTTCTAAGTGTGCATTTTCTTTTTTTCCTTATTAAAGTCATGGAGATATGGATTTTATATGGAAATCCTAGGGCTCACCTAGTGGACACCTAACTTCACTAGCCCTTGTGAGCATGCATTTTGTTTGTATAGTGGAAAACATGTTCCACTTGTAAATCATTAGCCTAGACCAAGTCCATCGTATTGGATGACCAGTCGAAGCTCGATCCATTGTGGTTTTCCTTTTTCCTTTTTCTTTTTCCTTTTCCTATCTTTGATGGTTTATGTTTGCGATCTAATTATGGCTTCATTTATCATCTACAAGTGCATTCCTTTGTGCTTATTTTGGTTTGCAATAGGATCTTGATCCTAGTAGCTTGGCCACTCTCTTGGTTATTTTTATCCTATCTTACTAATATTTATACATTTGAACCCCTCTTGATTGCGTGGTTGGCTACTTTAGTGTGAGTTTGAAGCAAGTTCATCCTCTCACTAAAGTGGGAGCTAAATGTAGTGTATTAAAATGCACACCCTTACATTTTCACACCTGTTTGGGCCTGCCTTGCTTTATCTATCCCTATTTATGGCTTAATTGGTCCTATTTTGCATTCACAAGCCCTATGAATTATATTTTTCTAGCTATTGTTGACATTCTCCAATGCATAAATAATAATTTAATGATTTCATCAGTGTGTCCCTAATGTTTGGGTCAGGACTAAAATGCCACCTAGGGAATCTTTGTCCCCTAAAGGTATCAAGACCCTAAATTTTAGGCATCTTAATTGGACCCTTTTTTGGTGTCTATGCTCCAAGTTTTATGACTTGGGACTAACACACCACCTAGGGAATCTTAGTCCTTCTTGGCTCATTTTTGAGATTCAATTTCAAATTCTAGTAGGATTTAGCCTCCTTTATTTAATGAATTCATATGTTACCTTAGTGTGCTATAATTTTGGGATATTAAGCATATATAAGTATAAAAACAAGCTTCATTCATTCATTCTAATACAAGTATTTTGTGAGAGCATTCCTAATAGAAAATTGAGTTCACAAGAGCATTTCTATCAAGCATTTAGAGTCATCATCAAGATTCAAGCATCATATCAAATAGTTTCTTGCATCATGTGTGTTATTGTGCTAACATTTGTGATGTAGGTTTTTGATTCAAGCAAGATCTATCAATCATTCCTTTGGTTCAAGATCCATATCCATTGCATCCATTTCACACAGGCTTATAGACTTTTCAACAAGGGTTTGGTGATTTGTAGCATTGCATGTTGTTCATTCACATTTCCCTTCATTACTCTATTTCATATCAAGGCTTAATTACCAACAAGGAGTTTGATGAAGGAAAACCACCATTCGCTAACAATCAACAAGTTTTTCCTTTCTTGCACATTTGTGATTGAAAATCTAGGTTGAAAACTTGCAAATCATTTGTAGTGAAAAGTTGTCAAAATTGCATTCCAAAGTTGTCATCTTTGAAGAAACTCACCTATAGGTTTAATCCAAGATTTTCAAAACCTAAGATCGAAGGAGAAGCAAGTGTAGAACTTGGAGCTTATGACCACATTTAAAGTTTTTAGAAATTCAAAATAGGACTAATAATCCACCTTGGGCACCTTAGTCCTCCCGAGCATAATTTTTAGATATTCCCTCAGATCTAGTTCCAACATCTAAAGATTCCACATCTACCCCAAAAAATAGTAGTGGGACTAAGACAACAGTAAAGGTGTCTTTGTCCTCCCTAGATTATCTGAACAACTTCTTTGCATTTTTGGAATCCTCACAACATCTCTAGACTTCCTAGGTACACATCCTAACTCACTATTGGATATTTTCATTATTTTCATATCTCATTTAGCTTGCACAACTAGTTTATTGTACGTTGAATGTTCATTTGTCTTTTGCAAGAATTTTCTTGTAGGTAAACTCCTAAAAACTAAAAGAACTCCATCCTAGGTCCTCCTGATTGAGAATTTACTCACCTTGTGATATTGATAGTCAATCCAATTAGGAATCCTAGGACATAATTGAATTGCGAAGATAGAATAGGTAATCACCCACCCGCATTTTTATCATTGTTTCAATACCCATTAACAAAACCTTGATATTGATGATTTTCCTAAGAGTTTTATTTATTTATTTATTTTAGTAAAAGTGGTAGAACCACTATAATTTATTGATTATAATTAAATTTTTATAGATCCTGGTTTAGGTGAGCATACCGACAACAAAGAACTAGGAAGAAAACCTCTGGTTATAGCTCAAAGTGGACAAAAAATTCTTTACAAAAACATCCCAATAATGGGGAATCAAACATAGATTTTTAATAATATCAAAAATAGAAAAATTTAACATCAAAATATTTCACCCATCCAATAAATTGATTAGTACAAAAAACCATGAGCAGTATCAAGAACTAGCTCACCAAAATGAAGATAACATAGGGAATTGCATCGTGCACCCACAACAAAACCCAAAGAAGCAATTCTTTTTTCCAAGCTAGCAGAATGTCCTCAAGAACAATGTAGGAAACAAAGAAAAAGAACAAATTGGCACTCTATCACCATCAAAAAAGATTCCAATTCGTGAGGATGAGCCAAAAAATTCAAGTCAAGCCACCGAGAATTTAAAACATTGATCAATTCCACTTCCACATAGGGACAATGAATAATGAAAAAAGTACAGAGTAATTTAGCAACGGGTTTATGCCAAACCCTTACCTCATGATATGTCAGCATAAAATAAACCCTTAAAATCCCATTCATTGTTAACCACAACTAGTAGCAGAGCTTTGAGAAACACTAGCAATAAAAAGAACACAAACTTGGATTTTTAAATATCAGTCCATTAAAATAGATTTGTGCAAAATGTCCTTATGAAATTTTTAGAAATCAAGATCATGCATAGATGTGGTAAGACATATTTTTATATAAATCTTTACCCAGGTGTCCATCAAGAAATAATTACCTAGTGTGATATATCAATATCAATCCATACATTCTAACTGACATCATGATGATTGTCCCTAGAAAGATATTCATACTATTAAGTATCCAAAGATGTCAAGGTGACCATCTAATAATAGAAAGAAATAACTTTGAAGAGGGTGTCATGGGGACCATCCAAAAACCATAAGAAACTCTATGGACATCATGAAGACCGTTAACAATAATTCCAACATATGATAACTCAAAAAAATCTTACCAGGCCCAATAGGAAATATCAACGAAAGAATTAGCACCCACATATAATCTTATTGCTTGCATCTTGCCACCAACCAATAAATATTAGAACAATAATTTGGAAAGTTCATCAAATGAGAAAATAGTGTGAAGAAGAGAGATAAATTTCCATATTGGTGAGTTTATCCTCTATATGATTGCATTCCCTGTAGCAATGTTGGAACTGATATGCCTCAAAATTTCCAAGCAGCTACAATGTGTGATCTAATAAATACTTTAAATGCTAGGATCCTAGTTCTTTTTTAATAAGAGCAATGATTACTACTTGAGAATCTCTCTCAATATCTATGTGAGAGATATGGAAATTGATAGCTAATTCAAATCCCATGATTAGAGTAGAGAATTCTACCACATTATTTGTACCAACTAGTAATGCCTTGCAAGTAGATTTAATGATTAGACACTCACAATTCATCAACACAACCCCCACACCAGAAGAGCCAGGATTACCTCACGAAGCACCATCAAAATTTAATTTGATCCAATTATATTCTAGAGGTGACCATCTAGCCATCTTCCTTGAATTAATGCATTTGTCAATTTGCAATGAACCTCTGCTTGGGGGGACCTTTATTAAGGGCTAGTTTTTCAAAATATGATCATCCCATGAAGTAAAAACCATGTGATTTTATTTCATTTTCAAAACATAAGCCATTACCAATTCTGAGATGGAAGATTCAATCTTTTGAATGACTTGTTTGACTGGTGTGATATTCTAAGAAAAAAATTTGCTATTCCTTTCAATCCAAATTGACCAAACAAGGATGGAGGGGCTGATGTACCATATACATGCAAATATTGAACTTTTGTAAAGACATGTCCAACTTTGAAAATGTTTAATAAGGGGGCATTGAAGAGGCCCAAACCAACTAAGTTATCCTAGAGCCACATCCAACAAGTTTGAGCATACTCACAAGAAAATAGAAGGTGATCAGAGGACTCAAAAGCATTTTCATAGAGAACACAAGAAAAAAGAGGAGAAATCCCTAGACAGTCTAGCCTCATCCTAGTTAGAATTTTATCCTTCAAAGCTAGCCAAGAGAAAGCGCTTGCTTTAGGTAATATCGCTAGTCTCGAAAATAAATGATGAGGCCAATTAGTTTTAGAGTTCTTCTCAACCAATAACTTATATCCTTCTTTAATCGAATAGTAACCAGAAGAAGACTTGGTCCGAATAATTTCATCCTCACAATCTGATAAAAAAACCTATCTCCTCTCAAGTTCCCAATGAAGCTCAACCTTGAGAGGAGTTGGAATAGGAAAAAAATAAAAATATTTCCATTTGACTATGGGCAGGGAGCAAGATAGATTACACTCTAAATAATCCACTACCTTATTTCCTCATAATATCTTTTAGACCAATGGAATCACTCCCCAGTTCTACAAAGAATGAGAGGTTGATGACCATTCCAAGAATCGTCCCAAAATAAATCCTTCTTACCATTATGGACAATCGAAGAGAGATGAGGGAGGATAAAATTTCTACAAGACATAATGAAGTTCCAAGTCTTGGAACCTAAAGGGGGATTTTTAATTGTAAAGATGTGTTCTCTCTCCATTGTATCTAAATACTTATAGCTCATGATATGACTCCACTTAGCTTCCAAATCCTTATACATTCTCCATAATAACTTAGTGCCAAGAGCCTTATTTTTAAGAACCATATCCCTCAGTCCAACACCTCCCAAAGACTTTGGTAAATAAATCTTATCCCAAGATACCAATGGAATGTTCTTCTATTCTTTTAGATTCTTAGCCAATAGAAAATCTCTGAATACCTTTTGCAGAGCTTCAGATTTTCCTTTTGGAATCTTAAGTATAGACAACAAATAGATTGGCAAGGCTTGAAGTACAAATTTGATCATGGTTAGTTTTCCTACCAGAGATAGCCACTTCGATTTCCAAGATGCAATTCTACTAGATGCAGATGATATAATCTTATCTGAGAATGAATGCTTCCTTTTCCCTGAAAAGAAAGGAACCCCTAAGTATCTACAAGGAAGAGATTCTAATTTGAAGCCCCAATATCTCATAAGCCTTCCTTGAGCCATAGGAGAAACATTGAGTAGCAAGATTTTGGATTTTTCCTTGCTAAAAAATTTCCCTAAGAAGGTGGAGTAGTCCTCTAACACCTTGCAAATGGACTTTTCTTTTGACATCGTTGCTTGTCCTAGAAAAAGAGTATCATCTACAAATAATGCATGAGTAACTGTCTAGGGCACATGTCTCAGTTTTAAACTTTTCCAAAGATTCTTTGAGGCTACCCAGGAGATAGCATGACTTAAGCCCTCCACCATAATTATAAAGAGAAAGGGGGAAAGGGGATCCCCTTGTCTCACCCACTATGTGGAATTGAAATTCCCACACTATGAGCCATTTAATAGCACTGAGAAGGTTTCCTTAGAGATGCACAAATAAATCCATTTGAACCACTTTTTAGAAAACCCAAGCCTTTCCAGTACTTTTAATAAAAATTTCCAATTGATTCTATCATATTCCTTTAGCATGTCAAGCTTCAAAATCATGGAAATGGTACTTTCGTCTCTGATAGAATGTAGAACTTCATGGGAAAACAATGCACCATCTACAGTTTCTCTTCCAAGAAAAAAACCACCTTGTTCCTCAGAAATAATCATCAGAATTAGGGTAGCAAGCCTAATTGTAATTGCCTTTGTAAATATTTTGTATAAAGTGTTGCAAAGTGAAATAGGTCAAAAGTCATCAAAAGTCACCTGGCAAGTCTTTTTTGGAATCACAACATTAAAAGTATTAATTTATTTAAGCACTTTCCCATGTTTTCTAGATTCCTCCAGGGCCATAAAAATATCTATGCCAATGAAGTCCCAAAACTTCTAAAAAAAAGAGTTGTATAGCCATTAGGTCCCAGAGCTTTGTCTAAAGCCATTGAAAAAACTACCTTTCTGAGTTCCTCAAGAGTAAACTCACTCATAAGAATATTATTATGCTCATTTGTAATAAGAGGAGGGATATACTCCAAAGAGAGAGAGTTTGTAGAAGGAGGAGGATTTGCAGGTGCAAGCATACTTTTATAGAATCAGACTGCTTCAATCTGAATTTCTCTGAGAGTAGTAAAATTAATTTCCCCTTCTCCTTGAATTGAGAAAATGCCATTAGCCTACCAATGAAGTTTAGCTGAAGCATGAAAAAAACTTGTATTACGATCTCCATACTTTAACCATAACTCTCTCGATTTTTTCCACCAACATATCTCTTCCCTGCAAGATACTTCTTCTAGTTCAGCTTTAAGAACCTTCTCCCTGTCAAAATACTACAAGTCCATCCCATTTCTTATGACTGAATCATATACTTCTAACAATTCCTTTTGAATTATGCTCTTCTCCTAAAAAATGTTCTTGAAATGTTCTCTATTCCATACCTTAATCTTCTCTTTCAACCATTTTAAATTGCAAACTAATTGGTACATTCTCAATCCCTCCACATAAGCTACAGATGCCCACCATTCTTTTAATAAGTGTAAGAATTGTGCATCCATGAACCACATGGCTTCAAATTTAAAAGGTCTCAACACCTTAGTTTTATCCCCAAAAATTGAGAGGCAAATTGGGAAGTGATATGACATAGGAATAAGATGAATTAAAGAGACGAAATCATGAGGGGAGTTCAACCAATTATCTGATACCAAAAATATTTCTAGTCTCCTAGAAATCTAGCAAAAATACCATCTCCTATTTGACCATGTAAATAATCCATTCTTCGAAATGCAATCTAGTAATTTGTTAGACTCTACAAAAACCTTGAAAATCCTCCATTGCTTTAGCAGAAGGAATGATGCCACCCCTTTTTTCAAAAAAATCCAAAACAACAATAAAATGACCACCCAAAACTTTCAAATTAGTATTTGGAAGAAGAGAAAAGACCAAAGTGAACTCCTCCCAAAGTATTATCCTCAAAGAGGAGGAACAAGGACCGTAGATTTTGAATAACCAAAATTTGTTACCCAATAAACAAGACACCTAAGCACCCATCTAATTTTCTATTGAATGGAAAGACAACCTTCCACACATTGACCACCCAAAAATAACAAGTCCCCCATAGGCCCCATTTGATGGAACTAATAAATATTTCCACTTTACCCAAGCACTCAACACTTAAGCCCCTTGAAAATCTAAAAAAAATGTTTCTTGCAAGAGAGCTAAATCTGGTTGTAAGTCTTCTATCTGACGCTTGACCAAGAATCATTTGTTAGGGGAATTTAAGCCCCTAACAGTCCATGAAAGAACCTTCATGGCTCCCAAGGGGAGACCTGCTCTCCCCTCTTCTCTAGGTTATTTCCTAGGTGGCAGGAAGCACCAACAACCTCCTTAGGCTAGGAAATCTTCAAATTGTCAATGAACATGACTCTCTTAGAGGAGGATCATAAGGTTCTTTCAATAGTAGTTTGAATTTCCATTACAATTTATGCTTGGGTTTTGTGTTAGTTTTGTTTCCTTCCTTTAGATTTTCCTTTTGGAGAAGCAAATTTTGGTTTAACCACTTTCGATTGGGAAATGGGAAAGGAAGACGGTACCACTTCAATATCTTCCTCACAAGCTACCTCCTTAGTAATCTCATTTAGGAGATCATTTTATTCTTTCTCCACAATCTCATTGACCATACCCAATAGTTGAGATTTAGATACCTCTAAGTTGAGTGGGGGAAAATTAGGGATTACTTGTTTTGGAGATGCATCCTCCAGGTGTGGCATCTCTAGCTCTATGGAAGCATCATGACCTTTTGGTGAAACACCCCCCACTTTTTGTGCACCCCAGTTAACATCATTATCCTTTTCCATATAAGTATCCTTTACTAGGGAATCCTCACAAGATGGCTAACAAAAAACAATTTTACTATGGGAATCCTAGTGATTTCCCTTAAAAGAGGGAGAATATCTTCGATGGAAAAAAACAAGATCAGATTCCACTTCAATATCCCTTTTAGAGTTGAGATCCAGCCTAAGAAGGAGCCCCTCATTGAAAACCCCAAACTTAGACAAGATACACACCTCCAGTAGGATGGATTCCCATTCTTTCAAAAACACCCAAATTGTAGTAGTAGGACTCCACCTTTCCAAAAAGAAATCAACCTTATGGAATTCCCCCAAATAATTTCCCATTAATCTTAGGGCATCAATATTAGAGAACTCAAAGGGAAGATTTGGTAAAATGAAGCAAGTCGGCTTCTTCACCTTTGAGAACAAACCCTTTGAAAAATTTGGCTACCAACAATGCAAAACAAGAAAGAAATTTCCTCACCAAAAAGGCCCTTCCCTAATAATCTTATCCCTTGTTTTAGAGTCATTAAAAATAATAATGAAGAAACCTTTGGATAGAAAATACAAATAGAAAGAAAGGGTCTAGTTCCCGGCTACCCACATATTAATCTCTCTCAATGACATTTTTTGCCTGCAAACTTGCCCAACAACAACATTTTATTCTAAATCTGATAACCTTTTAATTAAAGATGCATTTGTGAGACTTACCTTCAGGGTAGGATCCACCCACGATGCATTTTCCCCAATCCCCCCAAGATCTAGTCCAAAAGACCTATCCTTTTTGTTTGAATTTATTTTTTTCTTAGACTCCCGAGGTCGACCTTGATTCTCAGCTGAGACATCCTTATTCGAAGCCAGCAGCGGCTTACTAGAATTAGAGTTTCTCTAATCTGGGTGTGGTGGTTGATTCCAATGACCACCACAATTACCCATTTGAGGTTGGCCATTGTTATGATTTTTCCTCCCATTAGTGTTCCTTCAAAACCCTAGATCATGAAAATCACCATTATATGCTCTTTGGTTCAAATTATTACCACCATTGATTGACCAAGCTGGAGGGTACTCTCTATGCAGTTGGCTCAAATCATTCCTATAGGAACCATTTCTAAGGGATCTACCCTATTGTGGATGATTTTCATAGTGATACTAGGGTCTAGCCTACCTTCCTCTACAATTTCTAACCTGGTATCCATCTTGAGCCCCATTCTAATATCTACCATTTTTGTGATACCCATCGTTAGGGTTTCACAAATGATCATGTGAAACATACCAATCTTTTTTTCCCCAATGGTGAGTAATAATTGTCCAACCATCACTATCTAGTTCACGTTGATCCAAAACCTCCTTGCTGTCACACCAATCTGCCTACCTGTCTCCCTTGTTTCTGTCATACTATGTCATTACACAAGATAAATTGAAAAATTAAACCCCTCATGACCATTTGGCATCCGATCACACCAGTTGAACAACCTTACCTTATGCTCACTATCATTCAACCAAACTTTGAATTCATTGAAGGAGAACAAACATATATAATTAGTAGTTTGAGAAGCTTCACTTTTGAAACAAAGGAAACACCAACCCAGTGGAGAAATGAAGCATACATCATAGATGAAGAAGAGGAACAAGTTGATATTGATGTTGGAAAGCCCAAATTACCACCCCCATGTGGTACTAAATATCTTCTTTTCTATAAACTTGAACTTCTCTAAATGATCTCATGCAAAATCAAAATCCCCAAGAGAAGGTCTATATTTCATCAATTCAAACTTAGACGTCATAGTCAAAAAGCTATCAAAAAACACCTTGTGGGACTCTATCAAAATAGGAATAGGTTGGTAAGGAGTTTTTATAGATGTGTTTCAATGAATTATCTAGAAATGTATGCCCTATTTTAAAGTCAAAACATTGGTCTTTTTCATGATCTTGAACTTCTCTAAATAATCTCAGGCAAAATCAGAATCCCTAAGAGAAGGTCTACATATTGCTACGTCAAACTTAGACATCATAGTTCAAAGTATATTAGAAGGCATATCCTAAGATAGTACCACAACTGAGATAAATCAATAAAGAGATGATTTCTATGTTATTTCATGAGTGAACCATATCTACACATTTCACAAGAACTTCTTCTTGATCATAGGATTTGAAAACTTTAGAGGTGTAGCATGTTTCTCACTACCTTGGTCTTGGAAAAAAAAGGTTCACTCTAAGTCAATATTGGGTTAAACACCTTCATCCACTCCTTATCAAAATTCAAATTTTACTTCACTAAACTTTGCAAAAATTACAAATACACCAACACTTTTTTACTTGGACATCAATCAATCACCAACCCCTAACTTAGCCATTTTGTATGTGAAATGAGTCCTTTTCCATACATTTTTCTTAAGGTAGTTATCATATTTGAACTAATTTATCTTGAAGGTCACAAGTCTACCCTAAAGATTGACAAGCTCACAAACATCCTTTATCTAAAAATCAAACATCAAACTCTAAGTCAAAATTCTTGTCCCAAAACATTTTCAAAGATCACTCTCCATATAATTCATCCTTTTCATCTCCTATTACCATCATTGCTCCAAAAATACTTAGAGCATCCCTTTTACCTAGATATGAGTCAACTAGAGAGTTTTAACATTACAAATATCCACACAAATCTCCCATAGGTGACCCAAAATTTATGGTAAAGAAAAGGTCACAATACAAGAAAATCATGGAGAAAACCAAAGTGACATTCACCTCAACTGATCCCAATCCTCAATAATTTGGTCCAAGTCATGTTACCCCATCACAACAACCCTCATCTCCATCAGGGCCGTATGAGACAAAAGACATCATGAACAACCCCTTTGGACTTACTAGGGAGGAAATCATGGAACATCAAGCCTTATAAAACATACCTCCAATTTCCCCAACTTTTGTTGTAAAATCATTGACACAAGGCTTGACTTCATCCACTATTCAAACAACTCCATCACTCGGGCTAAATCAAACATTTATTCCTAGTCTTGCAACTAGCCTTTCTAAGGAATTTTTTCACACTCTTCCATTTTAAAGCAACACAATTGTGGGTATTCTCAACACCACTCCATCCCAAAAAACCACTTGGACACCAACATTTGGTGCTCCTCCCATTCCCAAGGATCCCCAACATCCATATAAACCACTTACACTTCATTACTCCACAACAACCTCAACATATCAAGGAAACCCATCTTCATCCATACCCATGAGTATCACAAGTACACCCAGCATCACACAAAGTATCATGGAAAATGTGTCACAAGTAAACCCAAAAGGGAAAGGGAATACCCTCATGCAAAATCAGCCTTTAATGAAACATGGAACATGTTCATGCACTCCTCCTGTTGATACATCAAACCCAGCAGTTTCCCAAAACACATCTATCCCATCCATCACAAACCAACATCAAAACAATCCCTTGATCAAAAATCTCGTTAACTAAGGTAACATTGTGGCCACATCTAAAACACAAGGGAATCCCAAAAACATTGGTTAAGGGAATCCTTTCAATTAGTGGACTCAAGGTCCTAATGCGCCCTTAACATCACAATACTTAACAGTGCCATTATCCTCTTTACCATTTGTCCCTCACGTCAAGCAAAATAAAATGGGACCTCAAACTTACATTCCTCCATCTCAATCCACTATCTTAAAAAGAATGTTAAACCAATTGAACCCCCAACCTCTCATCAACAATCTACAACTTGTACAAAACATCAACACCCAAAACCCATCATAAACGCCCCAACCATTGATTTTTCCTAAATTTCAAGCACATGACCTAGCTTTAAAACAAGCACAATAGGCTTATCAACAAGTAGTCCAACAACAAAAACAACAATAGCAAGCAACCTTAGTAGCACAACAACAATAGAAAGTATTTTAGTCGCACAACAACAACAAGAAGTACAACAAGAATCCATAGTAGCACAACAACAACAATAAAAACAAAAACAAGTAGCCCTAGTAACACAACAACAATAGCGAGTAGCCTTAGTCACACAAAAACAATAGCAATCAACCCTAGAAGCATAGCAACAAGAACAAGCAGCCTTAGTAGCACAACAAGCATCCTTGATAGCTCAACAATAGCAACAAGCCCAAAATAGCAGCAAGCTCAACACTATACCCAATAACAATAATTTCTTGCACAACAATCACAACAATAGGGTTTATACTATAACCCTCAACAAAAGACCATAAACCCGAATACGTTAGGAGCCTATATGCCTACATGATACACCACCATACACACCATACAACACCTCATCATATAAGAATCCCATGTACACTTAATATACCATCCCGCAACATACAACATATGTTCCTCCACCAATCCCACAAGACGATATGGCATTGCAACTTAAGGAGCTAACATAAGAAATGTAGGATATCCAAATGGGAAAAATGAATAAACTCGATGTACATAGAACCTATGCCCATACCCATTTGATCAAAACATCATAATGGTACCATTCCCTCCCAATTTTGAAATCCCAAAATTTGATAAATACAAAGGGAGAGGAAGTCATATTAACCATATCAAAGAGTTTAACATCATGTGAATGGAGGTCGCCTACAATGATTCATATTTGATGCGCCTCTTCCCATGCAGGTCCTACCATGGATTGGTTTTCTCAATTGCCTCTAGATATCAAAAATTTCCAAGAAATCATTGAAAATTTTATAGATCACTTCTCCTTTAATCTTGACATTGATGTAAGCTTGGAGGAGCTATATAATCTCAAACAAAACAAGGAAGAACCTTTCAAAATTTCTTGCAACAATGGAGACAAAGGGATAGTAAGAGAAAATGGACAATTCCCAATGAACAACAAGTGAGGATCATCATAGAAAATTTTGATTCGGATCTATCCTTCCACTTGAAAATGCAGTGCATCACATCTTATTATGAGCATGTTGCTAGAGCTCTTAACATTGAGAGAGCTTTAATCTCAGAAGGAAGCAATCAAGCCTACAAAGACAATTGGCCATCAACCAGTTCAAATGAAAAGTCTCGTGTATATACGAATAACAAGAACGTAATGAATGATGACATGGTAGATGCTAAGGTGGTCCTAAGTGCTCCTAGGAAAAACAACAATAAAATAGCTAACATTCAACCAACTGTGCAAAAATCAACACCATCACAAAACAATTATATCAACAACACCAAAACACAATAGAGATGAACTCCCGATAAGAACAAATCCAAAATGCACATACACACAGTTGTCAAAACCCATTGAGACTATCATGAAGAAATTGGTAGAGTCAAACCTAATAATGCTTCCCAATTTTGAAAAATACCAACAACCATAGGACAATCCACCCTAGTGCAATGAAAAAGGTATTTGTGATTTTCACAAAATCAAAGGGAAAAAACATTGAACTATATGAGGCTCAAGAATATTATCCAAGATCTCATCAAGAGTGAAGACATATCTATTGAAATACCATCCAAAAATAAGGGTTTTAAGATATACAAGAACCCCATGTCGATTTATAGCAAAGGGAACAACACTAGGAAAGCTAAATATTTCACAAGTGTGTAGCATACCTATTTGAATATGGTCAGTTCCTGTGATAGTGTCATCACTGTCATCACCATCAAAGGGCCTAATGTGGAGTGTGGAGTCAGCACACGATGTGGAAAAGTCACCATCCATGGAGCTCCATCTCAATATAGGGCACAGCCTACTTTTCCAACATCAAATCCTAACAAGTACAATCTCCTAGATCAGCTAAGAAGACTCCCGCATAAATTTCTATCTTAGAACTTTTGAGGCTATCCCATGCACATATGGAAATCTTACAAAATAGTTTCAACCTATGGTAGGGAATATCATTAATCATCTCCTCACCTTCTCAAAAAAATGTCTACCATCACAACCATCTCATAATCATGCTTTACACCTTGAGTTCATCGTTCATAAGAACAAGGTTAAAAGAGTCTCAGTGGATGGAGGTGTTGGTCTAATAATTTGCACCCTTTATTTGATAAAAAATATGGGCTATTCAAAGGATACTATTGAGAAAACAAAGATTACCACCATTACAGCATATGATGACCAAGAGTGGGTATCACAAGGCATCATCACACTACCCATCCAAGTGGGACCTATCATTATGCAAACTACATTCCAAGTATTAGACCTTGATCTTCCCTACAACAACTTGCTTGGCTGACAATGGATCCATGACATAAAAGTCATAGCTTCAACCTATCATCAATGTGTAAATTTTCCTTTCGAGGGAAGAGAAGTTACCATCCATGGAAATCCTTAGCCTTTTTACTACTGCAAGAATCTTGAGGCTAAGTTCTATAAGATCCCCCAAATACCCAATAATGATGAAGGGCCTATATCTTATACCTCATTTACTGACCTATCATCCCTTGCGTCTACCTTAGAAATGAAAACACCCATTGTGTAGAACATACCTGACATCAAAACAGTGATCTAGGATGATGGTTGTGGAAACTATAAGCTAACAAAGGATACTTTTGCATTGAGAGAGCTGCCTCTTTCTCCCAAATATCATGGGAAACCCACACCTAGCACCAAAAAGGTCCCCAAAACTATCAAGATGGCATCTACTAACTTCACCAAATGGTGGGGCCTGAACAAAGAAGATGTCAATGAGGAGGATATCTCTAAACTACTATATCAAGATGAACGACATGTCCCCATTCTTCCCATGGAAGATGACAACAAAGGTTTATAGCTAATGAAGAGTTGGGGATGCAACAAGAATGAGAAACTGGGATAAAATGAAAATGGTTTTCTAGAACCCATTGTTTGTGAGAGATGTCCAAAAGATATTTGACTCGGTTGTACTACTAGCAAGGTTACCCTAATTGGAAAAGGTACTTTCACTAAATGGGTTGAGGCTTCCTCTTGGTTACCAACATTGTGTGATAATACACTAGACAACTTGCCTCTTGATGTTGCTAACCAATTTGAGAATAACTCCATTTTCATGATATCTACATCATCTGTCACCCCAAGCGACCGAACAAATGAAATACGCCTAGTATACCAACAACACATTCACTTGGACTAACAAGGACCATCGATTCTAGATTTACTCAAAAACCATGAAGTGATCTCAAAATTCAAGGGAATTTGCAAAAAACTACCATGGTTAGATCAGAAAGTAGGTTTTGACATAGTGTTGGTGATTTTTCCAATAGAACCCTACAATTCTCTAAAGAGTAGCCAACTATTATAGTGAAGAAACTACAAGGTTAGTGGCAAACACAATGAGTCTAGGATTTTGTGATCTTTACTCCTTCACTTCAAGCTCTGTGAAACCTAGGAGGATGATCCCAATTATGTTTTAATGAAGTGTATTCAATTAGTAACACATTTATACACAAATTGATTCCTATTTATTGCAAATAAAACCCATCTCACTTAAGATTTGGCAGATCTTTAAGTCAATGACTACTTACTTGCCAAGAATCAGGGATAATCCTAACCCACACTATTCTTGAAAATATTTTAAATGAATATTGTTCTTGTTTTATGTTCATGGCTAGGTGTGCTATTTGCTCATTTTTATGCAAGTATTTCTAATAAATTGACCAGTGTCTAATCAATTGGAGCAACAGAGTCAAATATGTAAGAATTAGTAATATATAAACTACTCAATTTAGAGATAGGTGGACTATTTTCATACTACTTTGCATTTATGAAAAATCACAATGCCTAAAAAAAATCACTCCTTAAAAATCCTAAGCAATTTCTTACAAAATCTATAACCCTCTTCAAGCATTTTAATCAACTCTTTTAGTGAAAGCTAAAAATATAATCATACATTCAAATGGAACAAATGAAGATAAATGATAACACCATTAGTATTTTTATTCATAACTTGTGGGAAATATCCATAAGAGAGTATTTTTTTCCAGTCTTAGATTTGTTTCAATATCAGTAGTTTCTATATAACTAATTTAAGACTATTACATACAGGATTTCATACCCAAGACAATCAACTGGCCTATTTATCTATATTGTATTTAAAGTGCCTTTCCTCATCTTAGCTTTCACCTAAAACCCAATTGAGACTGAAAAATGCGACCCTCTGTAATGATCCTTGAAATCCCTTTTATAGATTAAGGGAGCAACAAGAATTAGGCTCAATTACATTTACATTTCATCTCATTTCAAGATCATTTGCACCATAATTCGAGACATCCTTAGTTAGTTACATGCAATCATTATAGAAAATGAGAGAGTAAAAGACCACATTGCACATCATCTACATGAAGACATTCAAGCTCCTTAAAAGGTAGAGTTTATTGCTATAGTGTTGAATCCTTATCCTTGTTGACGAAAGAAGATTCTCCACTCGTAGCCCTAGCGAAAACCTGCATACTACCTAAAAGAAACCTACATGCCACCAATGTTAGGAAGCCTGACATTTCTCCAATATACCAGCCCAAAAAAATTCCACATCAGTGCTAGAAACAAGAAATTACATGAATGCTGGATAGGACAACCCTAAAAAAAGTCCATGGTGTCATCAAAAACAAATATGGGGCAGAGTCTATTGGATGTTGTGGTTGTGTTGCTGATATGTGGTTTTCATTGATGTCAACACTATTAGCATTGATGTATTGAAGGTTGTATATGTCGAGGCTATTGATAAAATTATTAAAGAAAATGTTGTAGGTTGCTAGTGGAACAATGAAGGTCATGAAGGTTTCTTGCTGAGTACATTGAGGATCAATTTTTTTGGACTAAAGGGTTTATTGCTAAGAGTATCTAGTTTATCCACTGAAAGTTTTAGAGGTTCGCGTGAAGTTTTGATCGTGTTATGAACAGTTGTGTTCTAACATTTTTTTGTGGTTTCAATTAGTATTCCTGAGTGAAGCTGATATGATTCTAGTAATTTTAGTTGCAGATTTTTCTATGTTGGTTCTTGTTTTGTTTGGATGCTTCTAGATCATTCTCTATCTTTTCTGCATGTCCACGTTGATTGGTGTGTTTGTGGTCGAATATTTTTCTCATATGTGTTCGGGTTTTCATGTTCTTGGCTGACATGATGGTTGTAGCGTGTTGTGGATCCTTGGAGATTAAAATTTTAATGTTTAGCACACTAGAGGATGTTGTTTTGGGCCACAACATTATATTGGCTGATGCTATTTGATTCACATTGAAATTTATTTATAAATTTGGGTCGACATTGCATATATGTTTTATATTTTCATGTCTTTTGGCCGATGAATTTATTGATGAAATTCATGTTGCAGATAAATAAAAGTGGTTTTTTGTTTGAATTGAAAGGTGCTTAGTGTGCTCATGTGTGTGTGTGTGAATATCATTTGATTGCAAAGTAGAGTGTGAAGAATTTTGAGCAGAGTGTGAAGGAGTGTCTCTATGCTTAATCAGAACTATCATCCGGCTTTTGGAGAAGATATTTTCTTAGTTCATACCCTGCGAATCTAATCTGTATTTCTCTTTCTTGGGTAGTGAGCCCTCTTGTATTTGAGTAGTGTGCCTGAATGCATGTGCATTCCCATTGTTATTCTTATATTTTTAATAGGGTATAATCTTGTGGACTAACATCCACCATGGTTTTTCCCTAAAAAAAACTTGGTGTTATCTATGTTTCTAATGTGTTGATTGTTTATGGTCTATTGTTCATGCATTAGATCTGAAATTGGGTTAAGTTAAGTTTGAGTTAAGATTGAAAAGTTTAAATAATCTGTGACAAACTGGTTCACCCCCCCTCTCAGTTGTTTGTCCTTATTTTTCCAACAAATTCATCACTCTAATTCATCAGCCTCAAAGGATACTAGCCCACATCTTATTCGTGGTGGAACTAGAGGAACCGTCATCACCTCCTCGTCAGAATCCTCAAAAGGTACTAAAGAGAGGGGATAATAATCAACCTATGGGTTAGTGTCACTCTCACTTTATGAAGGGCTATTAGAAACCTCACTAGGAGAATTACATCCTCATCTATAAGCCTTAAGATACCTACTCTTTTTCTTTGCCTTCTTTTCACATTCCACTAGATTTTTCCCTTTGAACTTGACCAGTTCTTCTGAAACAGTTTGGCTCCTCAGGCAGTAGTTACTCCTGACACCATACTTCTTGAATTTCATCTGTCCCCTTCTACTCCTTGTTGTATTGGGAGCTCCATGTGTATCAACTTCATTCCCAGGGGCATTCTCCATAGCCTCAAGCAAACTTAATGTTCTAGACCTTTGAACTAGGCTAACAAACTCTCCAGACTTATTCATCCTCTCGGTGATAAGAACTAGAAAAACTTCATCAATTTTTCTCTTAGATGCAATTTCAGAATAAAAATATATGGCCATCGGTCCTCCTTATATCAAGCCATGCAAGTGTGCCAACCATTAATTCTCAAATAAAAATCAAGCACGCGAGCTAACAATAGTTTGTGTTGATCTTTTTAATCTTAACCATTGGTCATGTTTTAAAAGATTAATCAATAGGTAGATTACTATGCAACCACTTATAATTAATTTTTAATTGTGCTTTTAATGCTCCTTTAAATTAGAAAATCCCTAAGTAGATATACATCCACTTTGTACATAGCATGAATTAAAAATATTCATGATATAATTACTCGCTTATCCATGGGAATTAAATCACCTATATTTATTTGTAGCAAAACAATGGGAAATGGTCTTGATCTGATCTCAAAATATCGGTCCATACATTACCCTACTTTTTTTTTCCTTTTCCACACGTATCAATAACTATTAGGACTGACAACTTAAATCTTAAGCATGTGTCTCAAAGAACAAAGTTAAAAATAGTTCCATTTAGAAATAGTACCTTCTCAGCCAAATTTAGAAGTATTCTAACTTTATGAAAACCCACCAAAGCCTTTTAGAAAGTCCACATGGCACTTGTCTGCTTGCCCATTGCAAAATATAGGACATGGGTGGGGCCCTCATGGGATGGTGGGGAGTGCTCAAGATTAGGCTATGTCACCTGCCATCCATCCTCAAAGCTTAGTAGGTCCCATAATAATGATAAATGTTGCTCCACCCACTAGCCCATGTGACTATCTTTTCTTACTATTGTAGATAGACGAGCATGTGGGGAATGACTCTGAGAACACGTGTTGTGATGTCCACCATTGATCTTCCTTCAGACTATGTCCATTGGCTTTGTAGACATTGGTCCCACCATCTAGTAGTACCACGTGGACATCACTTGCTAGCCTGTGTCTTTAAAATAACATGAAATAAATCAAAACGGGAATGCGGGGAATGGTAGAGATGAGGCCAGGTCCTTAGTTCTATAGTAATTGATCTTCTTTGAATGGAACCATGTATTTTCACCAAGGAATATGGGCCCACCAATATACCAGACATGTGGTCAAATTCCACTAGCCCATGTGAATAAAATAAGAAGAAACAATCTAGTGCGGGCATATGGGGAATGACTGGGATTAATTAACCATGATTAGAAAAACAACATTAAATTCCATTTCTGCACATGCCACAAAATTTAATCATAAAACGGGGCCATCTCTAGGAAAAATGGGATATTGATCCATAATAAACAAAGGATAAGGATTTAAAATATTAAAATCAATCCTTGACCATAGGAAAACTTGATGCTAAAAAGGACCAAGTAGATTGATGAACCTAAACACAAGGGGCTAGTGAGTACAGAACTTTAATGGCATAAGTGGTGACTCAAACAACCAGAAACTAGGAATATCAAGTCAATGTAAAAATAGGACAACCAAGATTTTTTTGATTCATAGGCCAATTTTGGGAGGTTTTATGAATATAAAACTCTAACACAGTGATGGGGATATGACCTAAAATAAAAAATGAGGGCCTAAGCCAAAATTTACACAATTTTTAGGGTGGAACCAAGATATTTTTTGAGGGGTTCCATCAATGGCTGGTGTTGGGGAGACATGCCTCCTACAAGCATGGGGAGATCCCAAAATCATGGGTGAAGCAGACCAAACACAAAAAACCAAAAGAGAAAGAAAATAAATTTTTACAAAATCTTACACATGCCAAAAGACCTAAGAAGGGAGATTCAATCTCCACTTTTCTTGAAACCTTCTCCTGACGTGAAAATTTTAGTATGCACCCTACAATCTAACCAAGCTTCGTTTCCAAATTTGGTGGCACCAGGCCATTGAAACTTAGGGCTAATTCTTGCCACTGTCAAAACCAACCTATTGAAACAACTGATGTCCTTCCAACCACATTTACCTATGTCATACCACTACAAAAAGCATAGCCTTCTCATTACAAGTAGAAAAATGTGAATACCCTTGGGGTCTACCTAATTACAATGAATGTTACTAGAATTTTTCTCAATTTTTCTAAGTATATTACTACTAGTGTAATCCTAGTCATAATGTATTGTATTATCAGGCACAAACTAAAAATTATCACTATCACATGACATCTCTCCATAGTGAAAATAGGACTCCTTGCTTTGCATTTTATTGTCATGCTCTACAAAATACCTTCCAACTAATCTAGAAATTGAAAATGTTCATACTCCTACAAGTAGATGGCATCATGATAGTCATATTTATTTGCTACACCTATTTCAAATGTGAAACATTCATAGGAAATACCCTCGAAGAGCTCATGAATGTGTTCCTTTCTTTTCTTAACGCCATATTCTAATTCTACATTAGATACATCATCAAATTCTTCAACAAAAAGTGGATTTTATCTACACCAATAAGGGTCATCATTTCTCATCTCTAGTGAATATGGAGGCTCATCAAACAATGTATTTTCCATCACATTCATTTTTGGCATAAGAGCCTCAGCCTCCTCAACACGAAGATCCAAATCCTTCAAGTCATCATTAGACTCAAAATCACTGCAATCACTATAAGAGAGGATAGACACACTTTAAACGCCATTCCTACCCTCAGATTGTTTAGTACAGAAATCAAGAACTTCTGCCATGTCCACATGATTTGAGGTACCATGGTCAAAAATATTTTCAAGATCCATAACATTATCAACCAAAATTAGTGGCTTCAAATTCTCATCATAACACATAACCTAATCATTTGAGAATGAACTTATGTCATCAACATGTTGCATGCTAATGTTACCCTCATATGATGTAAAACTTCCCAACTCTACTCAATCCAAGCTATTATGACTAGGAAAATAACAATCAACATGATCAACCTCATGAATTGAATGTTCATGAATAGGCCCAATGAAGCTAAGCTTAGTATTGAAAAAAAATTCAACCCTGGCAATATTGTAATCAAAACTACATGGTGCTAGCACATTGAATGATGAATACATTATCTCATTATCACTCTTTTCTTCAAAAAGATTACCAGATTGATCTGAATCATAAGATTTCATATGGACCCTCTTTGTGGTCTCATCACTAGAACAACTAGTAGTTTTATCAACATTTGGTATCTCATGGCAGAAAATTCTTGTATTCAAATGACCTTTGTGCATTCCACAATTTTGGTTGTTTTCAATGTTCATGGCTATCCCATATGCCTGATGCAAGATTTTGGGATTTTTATCTCTCAGCAGATAGCTCATTTTTTTTAGCAAAATATCCCAAATAAACAACCAAACATATTGCATCACTTAACTTTAAGAGATCAGGAATATCCCTTATTGTTTTAGCAAATCTTTTGTTAAATGTTGGAACCAACTTGTCCTCTTCTTTCTCAATGTTCATAAATTTATTGAGCAAAGAATTAGCACTGATTCTTTCACTAAATTTCTCTATGAACGCTATTTTGAACTCATTACAAGAATATACAAAGCATGCTAGTAAATCAGAGAATGAATCTCTTGAATCTTCTTTTAGAGACTGAACAAATAGCCTCATGATTACATCCTCATGATCTTCCTCAAAGTCATCCATTAGATTATTGAATTCTTGTAGATGCTTTCTTGCTGATTAACACTTTGTACCACTAAACTTTGGTAGATACTCCTTGATCTTAAATGGAATAACATTTGGCTAGCCATTAATCCTAATGAAATTAATAGCTCTATGTCTATTAGAGTTAAAAATTCTTCTACAACCTGACTGGGGTTGATTACAAACCATAGTTGCACACTAGATTATACTAAGGTATATATATTGATGATACACCCTCTTATACCCTTACAAACTTTTCATAACATCATTTTCAATTATAAAAGGTTCATCCTAGTTTTTAAAAAATAATAATTTATACCTCATATCATAGTAGATTTTGCAACTTAATAATATAGAAGTATACAAAATTACCCTTCCCTTTGTTAGTGCTTATTCACTGAATATGGAACAAAATTTTCATTAATTTCCCATGTGGTTGTCATATATTGAATGCATTCTTTGTGAAAATAAAAAATATGAAGAATACTTGGATATATTGCAACTACTGTAGAATTTTCTTCCTAATTTGAAATATTGTAGATTTGAAAATATTTTTAAATCTTCAATAGGTTCTTTAGATAGAGTCGCCACCTCTTTTCACAAAGGATCAAACTTCAAATGGTATGAAGTTCCTTTGAGTATGAATTTCCTTTTGGGTCTTCTCCCACACTAGAATCACACAAAATTCTTTGACATCACTATAATAGAAATACTTCTAGGTCTTAATATCTGAACCAGATGTCCAAATTCACCTAACTCTTGACTCTATAATCTAACAATCTACAACTGGAGATTTAAAGTGGTCCCCACCAGAGTCACCAGTTTTGTTGGTTATTTTTCCAGCAGAAACCCACAATTCTCTAAAGAGTAACCAACTCTTATAGTGAAGAAACTACAAGGTTAGTGGCCAACACAACAAGTTTAGGATTTTGTGATCTTTACTCCTTCACTTCAGGCTCTATGAAACCTAGGAGGGTGATCCCAATTATGTTTTTTGTGAAGTGTATTCAATTAGTAACAAATTTATACATAGATTGATTCCTATTTATTGTAAATAAAACCCATCTCACTGAAGATTTGGTAGATCCTTAAGTCAATGACTACTTACTTACTAAGAATTAGGTATATTCCTAAACCACACTATTCTTGAAAATATTTTAAATGAATATTGTTCTTATTTTAAGTTCATGGCCAAGTGTGCTATTTGCTCATTTTTATGCAAGATTTTTTAACAAATTGACCAATGTCTCATCAATTGGAGGAATAGATTCAATCATGTAAGAGTCAGTAATATATAAACTACTCAATTTAGAGATAGGTGGACTATTTTCATACTTCTTTGCATTAATGAAAACTCACATTTCCTAAAAACACTCACTCCTTACAAATCCTAACAATTCCTTACAAAATCTATAACCCTCTTCAAGTATTTTAGTCAACTCTTTCAGTTAAAGCTAAAAAAATATCATACATTCAAATGGAACAAATGAAGATAAATGATATCACCATTAGTATTTTCATTCATAACTTGTGAGAAAAATACATAGGAGAGTATTTGTTTCCAGACTAAGATTTTTTTCAATATGAGTAGTTTCTATAGAACTAATTTAAGACTATTACATACAAGATTTCATACCCAAGACAATCTACTAGCCTATTTATCTATATTCTATTTAAAGTGTATTTCCTAATCTTAGCTTTCACCAAAAACCCTATTGAGACATAAAAATCTAACCCTTTGTAATTATCCTTGAAATCCCTTTTATATAATAAGGGAGAAACAAGCATTAGGATCAATTACATTTACATTTCATCTCATTTCAAGATCATTTGCACTAGAATTTGAGATGTTAGTTAGTTACATGCAATCATTGTGGAAAATGGAAGAGTGAAAAACCACATTCCACATCCTCTGCATGAAGACATGGCAGCTCCTCAAAAGGTAGATTTTGTTATTGTAGCATTTAATCCTCATCCTTGTTGAACAAAGAAGATTCTCCACTTGCAGCCCCAACAAAAAACTTCATAGTACTCGAAAGAAACCTACATACCACCAATGTTAGGAAGCCTAGCACTTCTCCAATACACCAACCCAAAAAATTTCCACATCAATGCTGAATAGGACAATCCTAACAAAAAGGCCATGGTGTCATCAAAAAAAAAAATGGGGTAGAGTCATCACTCTGAGTCATCGGCCTTAGAGGATACTAGCCCATGTCTTGTTGGTGGTGGAACTAGAGGAACCATCACTACCTCCACGTCAGAATCCTCAGAAGGTATTAAAGTAAGGGAATAATAATCACTGTCTGGGTAAGTGTCACCCTCACTATCTAAAGGGCTATCAAAAACCTCACTAGGAGAATTACGTCTTTCTAGATAAGCCTTATGATACTTGCACTTTTTCTTTGCCTTCTTTTCTCATTCCACTAGCATTTTTCCATTTGAACTTGACTAGTTCTTCTAAAAAATTTCAGCTCCTAAGGTGGTAGTTACTCCTGACACCATACTTCTTGAATTTCTTGTGTTCTCTTCTACTCTCTGGTGTATCAGGAGTTCCCTATGTAACAAATTTATTCTTAGGGGCATCCTCCTTAGACATGAGTAAAGTCAATCTTCTAGACCTTTAGACCTGCCTAACAAACTCTCTAGACATACTCATCCTCTCTATGATAAAAACAAGAAAACCTTCACCAATTTTTCTCTTAGATGCAATTTTAGAATAAAAATATATGGCCATCGTTCTTCCTTATATCAAGCCATGGAAGTGTTCCAACCATTAATACTCAGAGAAAACTTGAGTGTGCGAGCTGACAACAGTTTGCTTTGATCTTTTTAATCCTAACTATTGATCATGTTTTAAAAGACAAATCAATGAGTAGATTACTATGCAACCACTTATAATTAAGTTTTAATTATTCTTTTAATGCTCCTTTAAATCATAAAATCCCTGAGTAGATATACATCCACTCTATACATAGCATCGATTAAATCTATTCGTGCTATAATTACCCACTTACCCATTGGAATTAAATCACCTATATTTCTTGGTAGCAAAACAATGGGGAATGATCTTGATCCAATCTCAAAATATTAGTTCATACATTACCCTACTTTTTTTTCTCCTTTTCCACATGTATCAATAACTATCAGGATTGATGGCCAAAATCTCAAGCATGTGCCTCAAATAACAAAGTTAAAAATAGTGCCATTTAGAAATAATACCTTCTCAACCAAATTTAGAAGTATTCTAACTTTTTTAGAGCCCACCAGAGCCTTTTAGAAAGTCAACATGGCACTTTCCCATTGCAAAATACAAGACATGTGTGGGGCCCTCATGGGATGGTCAGGAGTGGTCAAGACTAGGCCACGTCACCTACCATTGACCATCAATTTTATCTCTTATGAAACAAACCTTCATCCTCAAAACTTAGCAGAAGCTTAGCAGGTCCCACAATAATAATAGATGTTGCTTCGCCTACTAGCCCGTGTGACTATGTTTCCTTATTGTTGTAGATAGATAGCCATGCAGGGAATGGCTCTAATGATAACACGTGTTGTGATGTCCACTATCCCTATGGAGACACTGGTCTAACCATCTAGTAGTACCACATGGCCATCACCCACTAGCCCATTTTTAAAATAGCATGAAATAAATCAAAACAGGCATGTGAGGAATGGTAGAGATGTGGCCACTCCTCAATCCTACAGCCATTGACCTTCTTTGAATGGCACCATGTATTTTGACCAAGGAAAATGAGCCCACTAGCATACTAGACACATGGTCAAAGCCTTCCAGCTCGTGTGAATAAAATAAGAAGAAACAATCTAGTGCGGTCTTAAGGGGAATGGCTAGGATTAATTCCCCATGATTAGATGACCAACACAAAATTCCATTTTTACACATGCCACAAAAGTTAATCATAAAAGGGGGGAATCTCTAGGAAAAACATGATATTGACCCATAAGGAGAAAGGCTAAGGATGTAAAATATTAAAATCAAGCCTCGATCATAGGAAAATTTAACGATAAAAAGGACCAAGCAGACTGACGAACCTAAACACAATGGGCTGGTGAATACATGACTTTAATGGCATAAGTGGTAACTCAAACAAATAGAATTGGGGAATATCAAGTCAATGTAAAAATATGACAACCAAGAGTTTTTTGATTCATAGGACAATTTTGGGAGGTTTTATGAATATAAAACCCTAACACAGTGATGAGGATATGACCTAAAATCATAAACAAGGGCCCAAGCCAGACTTTGCACAATTTCTAGGGTGGACCAATAAATTTTCTGAGGGGTTCCATCACATAGAGCTTGATACAAGGGCATACTATGGGGAGGCAATCACATCCCTCAATCATAAAATTGATGACATGCAACTAACTTGAAGATATTTGAATGAAAACCACATTATTGCACTCTGTGATCCTAAAATAGTAAAAAGAAAGGACACATCTAAGGGTGAAAGCCTCTCAGAGGCACCCAAGGATGAGGGATACAATCTCCTCCTTACTGCAATGCATCTAGAGAAGTCAGTAATTCTAGCAAAAAAGGCCACTCTGGTCAACATGGGAATAAAAGAAGCACCTAAGATCACTTTCTATGCCAAATCCTTATTGGATGTAAACCCAAAGAACCTAGCAATGTTCCTAAAAGAGTGAAGAACCAACTTTGCATGGTCATACATAGATATGCTAGGGCTCGATCCAAAAGTGGTTGTGCATCATTTAGAAGTCTATCCTGAAGCTAAATTTGTGAATCACAAATTTAGGAGAATGCACCCTCATATAGCACACTTGGTGAAACTTGAGTTACAAAAGCTTCTTGATGTTGGATTGATCCAATGGATAGATTATCTTGAGTGGGTTTCAAACCTAGTACCAATCTCTAAACCCACTAGGGGCATTACAATATGCATGGATTTGAAAGACTTAAGCAAGGCTTTCCCAAAGGATGATTTCCCTCTTCCTAACATCAACACCATAGTGGATTTAATAGATAGGAATGAGATTCTATCACTCATGGATGGTTTTTCATGCAATAATCACATCATGATCACTAAGGAGGATCAACACAAAACTATATTCACTTGTCCATGGGGAACATATTCTTGGAACTTGATGCCATTTGGGTTAAAGAATGCAGGAGTGACCTATCAAAGGGAAATGACCTTGATCTTTCATGACATGATCCATAAAACATTCAAATGCTATGTAGATGATATTTTGGCCAACTTAAAAAAATGGAGTGAGCACATACAAGTCTTGGGACCCATCTTCAACAAGCTCAAAGAGTATAAGGTACTGTTGAATCCTAAAAAAATATGTCTTTGGGGTGACATCAGGAAAGCTTATTGGCTACATCATATCATAGAGAGGGATATAAATTCATCCATCAAAAGTAAAATTCATCCTAGACATGGAAACACCATAAAAATTAAAGCAAATGAGAGGGTTACAAGGAATGTTGAAGTCTATCCAAAGGTTCATAGCACATCTATTAGATAAAATCCACCCTTTCTCACATATTCTCCATAAAGGAATAACTTACAAGTGGGATGAGAAGTGTGATAAAGATTTACAATAGAGCAAGGACTGTCTTTTGACACCTCCAATTCTCATGCCACCAATACCAAAAAGAACAACTAATCCTGTATATCTTAGCAAGATCAACAACACTAGGTGCTCTTATAGCACAACATGATGAAAATGGAAAGGAAAGAGTTATTTATTACATCAGCAAGACCTACTGGGCTATGAAATTAACTATTCATCCATTAAGAAAGCATGCTAAGTAGTGGTTTTTACTACACAAAAATTTACATACTACATGTTATCACATCAAATCAAGCTTATTGGGAAGATCAACCCAATAAAATACCTATTATCCAAAGAAACTCTCACTAGGCGATTTGAAAAATGGGTAATTATCTTGACTGAGTTTGACATAAATTATGTGGAGTACAAGGAAATAAAAGGACAAGTGATCATAGACCAAATGGAACATGAACCTATCTATGTAGAGAATCCATTGATATCTAAATTGCCTAATGAATTAATGTTCCTTATCAATGTAGCAGATGAATGGAAAATGTACTTTGATGGATTGTTTACCCAACATGGATTAGGGGAAGGTATTATCCTTATCACCCTACAAGGTGATGCCTTAAAAAGTCATAAAAGATATCATTTCCATGTACTAACAAAATTACAAAGTACAAATCCCTAATCATAGGTCTATGGTTAGCAGTTCAATGGCAGATACAGGAGTTGAAAGTCTATGGAGACTCATAGTTGGTTATCAATCAAGTCAATGACAACTACCAAACTAAGGATGATAAGATTACCCTTTATAAGAAGATGGTAGAGAGTCTCAAGGACCTCTTCATAGATATAATTTTTGAGTAGATTCCATGGATGAACAACCGAGTAGTAGATGCTATGGAAAAAATTGCATCATTGTTAGACATGCCACACAACATCCTTTAGTGTGAGTTCTTGGTAGAACAATTTCTCATACCAAATTTTGAAATCTTGGAATCTGAATTCATGTGTGTAATTTTTAGTCCTAGATCCCCTTGGTATCAAGAAATATTCACTGACCTAAGTAGAGGAACCCTCCCATCCATGATGTAGTGCTAAGGAGGACACAAAACACATCTCAAAAACCCTCAACAATATCTCAATGCAATCTTTGTATGACACATGCTATTAGGCATTCTTGGCTTACTTTGCAATAGCTCAATTTGTGAAATCATCAATGAAACAACTTAATTGATGCTTTGGAGGACATTACATAAGATGAACATAGAAAATTCAATCATACTGAACACTGCAAGCAACCTCAACACTTCAATTCTTGTGTTCTTCCTGGTAGACTACACAATACCCTTGTAGCCATGCAAATAGAAGTTGTCACAAATCAAGACTATAAGAGGCTTTTGAGATACCCTTTATACCTTTCTAAATCATATCAAATATTGAGTTGAATTTGTTTTGTAACAGCACCACTAAATAATGACTATCCCGAGCCTTTTAGGCCTATTCAGGCTTCCTGAGACTGTTCACTCTCTTCATCCCTAACCTTCACCACTTATAGGGGATCTCTGAATTCCTTCAAAGATTTTATGGCATGCATAACATCCTAACTATATGATCTTAACAGGGGTTTAAATCCATCCCACATGGAACATCTTCAAAACTTAACAAATATAATTTTAACTATGATTGTCTATTATGCTAGAATAGGACAGTGAAGAAAAGAATTCAAAAATTCATGGTATTAGATAAGCATTGAATTAAAAAATGTTTCCCAAGCCTCTTAGCATCATATTAAAATGTCCTACCCATGAGAAAACCCAACTCATCAATAAAAAAAATCAAGTCTTTGTTGTTCTTTGCCATTAATAGTCTAAAACTCCTGAAATTCAAACCCTAGGGCATCAATTCATCATTATCAAACCAAATATTCACAACCTACAATCTTATAATATGAGAGAATACATGAAAATGAAACATTTTGCAATTTTTTATACTTTTCCACAGGTTAGATCAAGAGATTCATAATTTTGTTAACCCACTGTTTACCCTAGGAGGGTTACAAACCTGTCTATAATAAATGTGCAATATCTTTCTCCATGTTTGATGAAATTAAATTAAACAAATTGAAAAATGAAGTAGAATCACAACAATACCTTATCCAATTGGTCTCAAATCATGGAGAGGTATATTCCTATAGTACAAAGCATTAGAACACGAATACAGGTGTGGAAAATAGAGAAATTCAGGGTTTCTTCATTTCAAACTTCAAATACATCTTCCACCACACTTGTCTCAAAGTAAAGGAGGCTTATTTATGTATTAAAAACCATAACTAACTCAAAACAAATGACTCTAACTGAATTTTCTCCTACTAGACCCTTCATCTCCCATTTTTACAGTTTTTGCATTTTTTGCAATTACACCCATTTGACAACTTTTACATTATTTTGCAATTTTTCTATTTTACGACTCCTAGACACCTAAGAAATTGAAAAATGGTCTACTATACCTTATTACATTGATCAAAATACTCAAAGACCTAAAATCCCAACACTTGGCCAAATTTCCAACTGACCCAACTGGGTGCTCCTGCACCAAACTCCCCATGAAAATAAAACTCAAGTCCTCTTAAGTGAGGATATGCAACAAAATTAAGTTTAATCAAATATTTCTCTAGTTTCCAAATGCTTCCTTCATCTGGTGTAGCCTTCCAATGAACTAGGTACTAAAAACATTGATCAACACTTTGCTTCATCTTCACTCTTGGGCTACCCATTCTCTTGCTTAGATACTTGGGCTTGTCAAATGAAAATAGTTGCCTCTTCCAATCTACCTTTTTAGGTACCTTCAATAGGATAAATAGAATAAAAAATTCATTCACAAAAATAACTTGATTAGTATCAATATCATTCATGAAATATTTTCCTTATTTCTCAAACTGTCTTGGATACTTCTACCTAATAACCACATCTGATGGAGTTATCTTGACCTGCCATTCCTTATCAACAACTTCATTATCAACAACAAATTGATTCTCAACATCAACCTTATCATTAACTTCAACATTATCATCCCTTCCTACTAGTTCATCAACAAAAATTTCATCAACCATTTGATTACCAACAACAACCATATCATTAATCTCAACATCAATGTGCCCTTCTATTGGCTCATCAACAAACAAAGAGGCTTGTTAATCTTCAAACACAAATGGAATATCATGCATCTCAACTTGTAACTTACCTTGCTTAACTTGAATAGTAGATTCAAACTTTACCTCTGCCTCATTTGTTGTTGTCTATACTTGTATTTTCCTTCTTTGGATAATCTTTTTGATGGGCCATGTAACCCTCTTGCTCACTCATAAGTGCCAACTATGTTTTTTTTTTCTTATGTAACTATAGGATCTCCTCTTGTCTCTCCCTCAGTAGCTTCCAAGCTTGCCTTAACTCTTTGATCTTTTGTTCAACCTCCAACTTTTTTTCTTTCTCTTTGATTCATCATCCCTCTTTCCTCTTGTTTCCTCTTTTTTCTCTTCTCTTGTGAACCATCTACCTACAAATGACTTCTCAACAAATCCATCTTCTACTCTAAGCAAGTCCCTTTAACCTTTCTTCTCAACTTCTTTGCCTCACCTAGGTCTTTCCACTTTTCCCCTACCTAGTCTTTTGGAAACCAACCAACAAAAACATGAACACACAACCACCAAAATATCTTTACCTAGACCTTCTGAGCTTTGATACCAAACTGATTAAGTGCTAAGGAGGACACAAAACTCATCTCACAAACCCTCAACAATATCTGAAGGAAATATTTGTATAACAAATGCTATTAGACATTCTTCGCTTACTTTTCAATAACTCAATTTGTGAAATCATCAACAAAACAACTCAACTAATCCTTTGGAGGACATTAAATAATATGAACATAAAAAATTCAATCATACTAAATGCTACAAGAAAACTCAACACTCAATTCCTATGTTCTTCTTGGTAGACTACATCATACCCTTGTAGCCCTACAAATAGGAACTATCACAAATCAAGACTATAAGATGCTTTTGAGATACCCTTTATAGCTTTTTAAAGCATATCAAATATTGAGATGACTTTGTTTTGAAACAACACCACTAAATAATGATTGTCCCCAACCTTTTAGGCCTATTCAAGCTTCCTTAAACTATTAAGTCTCTTCATCCCTAACCTTAATCACTTATAGTAGATCTCTGACTTCCTTCAAAGCTTTTATGGCATGCATATCATCCTAACTATATTATCTTAACAGGGGTTGACAAACATCCCACATGGAACATCTTTAGAACTTAACAAATACAATTTTAACTATGACTATCCATTCTACTAGAATAGGGAAGTGAAGAAAAGGATTAAAAAATTCATGGTATTAGATAAGACCTGACTTAAAAAATGTTTCCCAAGCCTCCTAGCATCATATTCAAATTTCCTACCCATGAGAAAACCCAACTCATCAACAAAAAACATTCAGTCTTTGTTGTTCTCTACCATTCACAATCTAAAACTCATGAAATTTAGACCATAGGGCATCAATTCATCATTAGCAAACCAAATATTCACAACCTACAATATTAGAATATGAGAGTATACCTGAAAATGAAACATTTTTTTAAGTTTTTACACTTTTCCACTAGCTATATTGAGAGATTCATGATTTTGTTAACACATTGTTTACCCTAGGAGGGTTACAAACCTGTCTACAATAAAAGTGCAATATCTTCCTCCATGTTTGATGAAATTGAATGAAAAAGATTGAAAAATGAAGTAGAATCACAACACTATCTTATCCAATCAGTATTAGATCATGGAGAGGTCTATTCCTTCTATACAAAGCATCAAAACTTCAATAAAGGTGTGGAAAATAGAGAAATTCAGGGTTTCTTCAATTCAAACTTCAAATACATCTTCCAACACACATGCTTCAAAGTTAGGGAGTCTTATTTATGCATTACAAACCATAAATAACTCAAACCAAATGACTCTAACTGAATTTTCTTCTACTAGACCCTTCATCTCCCATTTTTACAGTTTTTGCATTTTTTGCAATTACACCCATTTGACAACTTTAACATTACTTTGCAATTTTGCTATTTTAGAACTCCTAGACACCTAAGACATTGAAAAATGGTCTAATAGACCTTATTACATTGATCAAAAGAATCAAAGACCTAAAATCCCAATACTTGGCCAAAATTCCAACTGACCCAACTTGGTGTTCTTATACCAATCTAATATAACCTTCAACCTTAAAACAACCTTTGTAAGGAAGGATCTTGATTCATGATCCTAGGTGATAGCTTATACAATCAAAGCATTGAGGGGACATTACTGTAGACACTAAAAAATGGGTTAGGCCTATGACTACATTTTTCATTATTAATTGAAGATACCCACAAAAATGATTAAATGATTTGATCATTTAATTATAACTTAACATCACATTTCATATAATTAATTAAATAGTTTTAATCATTTAATTAATTTATTTTCATTATTCTTCTAAAATGGATTAATTAAGTAAATTACATTAATTTATCTTAATTAGGTCACTAATTAATTATAATCTCCTCTTTTGATTAATTAAATAAGTTTCATAAATTTATTTAATTACGTCATTGTATTCTTCCACATTTAATTAAATGAATAATATTTAATTAATTAATTATTTTACCTTCTCATCTAAAGTGCCTCCATTAATTAATTATTCTACCTTATCATCTAAAGTGCTTCCATTAATTAATTATTCTACCTTCTCATCTAAAGTGACTCCATAAATTGAATAATTCATTTCATTCATTTGATTAAGTACACACACTTCCTCCACAAAATAAAGAATTAATTTAATAATTGATTTTTCTATTTGAGCACATGTCTCCTACATTTTTCAATTAAATAATTTCATGAATAATTCTCTCCACTCTTGACTAACACTCTCTTTCATTTCACTCAACTAACTGATTTGTCACCTCCTTTTGACTCACACACTCTAATAAAACAAATCACTTAATGGTTAAATCAATATTTCATGCAAATCACTTAAGTGCTCAATTAGGTCCTTACACTCAATCTGGACCATTCGAATTCAAATAAATCTCGACCATTGAATCTATAAATCTTCTATAAAAGAATCCTTTTTACTCAATTTTTGGTAATCAAAATCTTCAAAATTTTGTTGTCATAATACTTACAGGTGAATATTGCATACTCACAACCTACAGACATTTGAGCATTTCAAAG